>JAJPUD010004311.1:116643-156152 GCA_023553655.1 Myrmecobius fasciatus
TATCATGGGGTAGGAAGGCAAGGAAGACATCTTACACCAGAAAACAAAATGATTTGCTCAATGACTTGCCTTTTTTTATTTACTACATATTAGAATTTTACTATTACTCTACTGACTAGTGAAAAATTTACAAATTCATTTTTGTACACCTATTCACACATACCTTACAAAAGGCTAGAACTTTGTAACTGTATTATAATGAACTCCAGGGTTCATTTTAACTTTTAAAAGTTCTGAGGTATGAGGGCTAATGAATCTACAGTATTATTCCAAAGAATGAAGTTATTTTATTTTTGGGTTTGAAGGGAAAAAGAAATGTGCAAAAGCAATGGAAGTTAAGCAATGTAAAAGCATTTAAAGAATTTGTAATACTTCAAAAACCAATATGCTACCATTAAATTTGTATAAGAATCTACAAAAGGTCTGGTCATGAAATAATTTTTGGCAAAATTTTTGCATTAAATGAAATTGCCTAACTATTAACTTACTCATCTCATGTGAAATGCAAACTTGACCATGAAATGCCTACAAAATGATGGCACTTTATATCCAAGTTGAGGAAACATCAAATTGTCCATTATGCAAGAGATCAAGCTAAGGAATTTATAAAGAGGCTACATTTTACTTTTTAGCATTTATTTAGTAGCTTAGTAATTTATTTGCTTTGCTACAGAATTTATAGTAATTGGAAGTTCACTTCTATCTTCATTCATAAAAAGTAATTTGTAGAGCTTCTTATCTGCAATTAAAAAAAAACCCTTCAGCACTTCAAAAAGCTTATGTAATGAGGACATACTAAAAAAAAAATTAGCATCAATGGCAATGGGTTTTTGTCTTAATTATTGAGAGTATCTTTTACTGGCACTACCACAAACATTTGAATAAAAGTATAGTAAAACATTTTTGAACGGTGGGTGGGTAGGGGAAGCTATTCACTTGATATACCAAAATTAAATATCAGAATTAAGTGGTGGGAAGGAATTTCTCTCTGGGAATACTTGATTGTTTTCTTTTTCTAGGTGGTGGTTATTAATGCTGTGTTTAGTATGAGGAAGATTTAAATTCAAACCCTATCTCTAGCCCTTAAAGGCTATATAACTTGGAGCAATTTATGTAAACTCTTTCAGCCTCAGTTTACTCATCTGTAAAATGAAGGGATGATTGGATGATGTTTAAGGTCCCTTCCTCCTCTAAATCTATAATCTCCTCTCAAGTATTCTTTTTTCTTTCTTTTTTTTACTTGTAACCTTTTTCTGGTCATCTCACTCTCACTAAAACAAACCAAAAGATGCAAAGTTTCTTTTCTTTTTCTTTACTAAAAACATAGTAGATATTAGTAAGTGCACAATCTTAATATGTCCTTGGATAAAATAATACAGATGCTAAAGGATTAAAACATACCTACAGCACATGTAGCATGAAAAGATTTTTTAGCATAAATCTACAATCCTATGACTGAGCTAAAAAGGACCTTAACATCCGTACCAATATTCTTTTTGACAAATGAGGAAAGAGTTTCCAGAGAAGTTAAGTAATTTGGTAAAACTCATGGAGTAAAATGGCAGAATTTGCATTTGAAACCAGGTACTCTAACTTCAAATTTAATACTTTCAAAGTGAAGACAAAATATTGAAGTAGAAGCATCTGTGTCCTACAGGATCATTTTTCAATACTTCATTTCTTGCTGGGAACTGTTTCATTCTCAGTGCAGTGAGAGTGCCGAGTCATGAGATCTGAATTCAAATCACAGATCTGCCATGTGCCACCTGTATGGTCTTGGGCACCTCAGTTTCCTCATTTGTAAAAGGAGAAAATTGCATTAAATGGTCTCTAAAATCCTTTCTTGTATAGAGCTGTGACCCCCAATTGAACTAAAAACATCTCCTAAGTAGGTAGACACCTAGATCTTTAACCTTGAAGCTCTCTTAGAGAGCAAATATGCAGTTACACTTTTCAATATAGAATTTTAAGTAACTTCAGAGATTAAACAAATGTGTCCTGTAGGCTATGCTGTGATGGTCAATAGTTGGCCTATCACTTACACTACTCTACTTGGACTGCAGCTAAAAACTGATGGTGAAAGTCATAACTAATCATAACATTTATCTTCCAATATGGATGGATAAATATACATTGTATATTCTACTAATTTAAAAAAAAAAGCTTGTCCATAAAAGATATAAAAAATTTCCCTTTCTAGTTTTTCATTACAAATTCTAGCTCGACTTATTCAAGACGTATAAAGTTCTCTAGTTACTATACTATAGATTTAACAATTCATTTGTATGCTATTCTCCTCCTTACACATTTTATTGACTTATTTTTTTATTTTCTGTATTCAAAGAATTCCCTTTCAGAATATATGCCCTTTCAGACACCTCTACTAATACATACCTTTCAAGGGGGAAAAGCAACAGCATGATTATTAGGTGAAGATTCAAAACTGTCCCCCTTTCTGGCACTTTGGGTACAGTGTGTGCGTCACTAAAGTTGCATGTGTATTTGTAAGTTTAATTTCTGGGGTGCAAAAAGAAAACATAAATAAAAACAACTGCCTACTCTACTTTTTTCTCTCTGCTGTCTTGCCTTTAGTTTTGTTTGTTCAGGTGACAGAAGATTAAAAACAGTAGTTCTCAGATGATACATTATCTCAAATATCAAAGGTCACCAAAGGGTACAAATCGGTAACTCTCTAGAAAAGGCTTTAGTGTTTTTTTTGTTTTTTTTTTTAAAGTGGGTCAGATTTAGTTTCATGTAGGCTGTTTGACACACTGGTTTCTGGCATCACAAGCACTGGTCTACAGGATACCACAGAGCCTTTGTGTCCCTTGCTGACACTACAGCATTGTGTTTTTCTATCCATTAACCAAGGATAAATGACCTAGATATTGTGCCTATTAAAGCTTCATTTTTCTTTTGCCCTTTTGTTCTTTAGTGTACCATATTATCACATGCTGAACACATTTTTAAGTATTCTCAGTCTCTGATGCCCTTTTGAGGGGGTAATGCAGGAGGTTTTGTGTGCATTTCTGTAGTTAGCTAGAGTGAATAATGTGAAGGTAATTCAAGATTTTTCTGTCTATTCTCAAAGACAATCAGTTCAGAGTATTACTAATAGTTAATCTAGTATAAGAAGATATATTAAGAAACCGTACAAAAGCCAGAATGCTGTATTGGCATCTATTGCAAATACAAAAAAATAGAGTGAACACCAGTTGTAATTTCCCTAAACACTACATTCTATAATTACATCTCTGCATATCATGGGTCACTTTTATTAAAAGTATCATTACTACAGTTGGCAGCAATTTACATCTTATCTTACATGATAGCAGTTTTCAAAGAAAAAAATAAAAGGACATCACAACAAAGAAAAACAATACATTTACAAAGTCATGTCTGTAAACTTCAAGGCTAGTTTAGAGTTGAGGTAATGCTGTTTAGCTTTGTGGCTAAAGTAACAAAGTCCTTTAATTTAAAAAAAGGTACCTGATTCTCTCTCTTTTTTTTTTTTTTTTTTTTGTTTTTTGTTTATACCAGTGCATTACAAGATCATGAGATAATTGAACTGTAGTTTTATCCTGTAAGAACCTTCTCAGTGGGTTAATTTCCAAAAGGTACTCTTCACATTCAACAGCTGCCTTATTATTGCTGTGTCTCAAGACAGAGACATTCACACTATCTTGGAGATTGTCAGAATGTGTGTGTGTGTGTGTGTGTGTGTGTGTGTGTGTGTGTGTGTGTGTGAGAGCAAGTGTGGGAACTCCCATACAGTCAAAAATAATGAGCAAATATGATATGTATGATAAATTTCATCTTGACCTTCACAGCAAAAAAAAAAATTAAAATTAAAAAATTAAATATATAACTTCATACTTCCTTTAAGCAGCACTTCCTTCTATTAGTGCCACTCTGTTACAAATTGCTGCTTTTATAATACCAATGGTACCAAAAGAAAAAAAAAAAGCAGAGCATTATGTAAGTTTCCTTAAAAAGACATGATCACCTCTCAAATTTCATCTCTCCTAGGGATAATAAATAATGCACTGCACAATACTTAATGACCAAGATACCTTTTGACACATCTGTATAACATGACTTAGACTTTTTTTTTTTGCGCTACACTATGTTACAGAACAGCTTATAAAAACTAGGTATGAACATTAACTGTGAGTGTAAACAGTAGGACTACCACTTGTCAAAAGTTTTAAACACTTTAACTGTAACTGGTAACTGGTTATTCATCATTTTCATTGTTTTCTATTTCATCCCCCCCATCAAGTGAGTCTAGTTCTTCACCCTGTGCTATTTCATCTTCTAAAATGGAGGAGTCTGCAGTCTTATCTAGGCTTTCCTCAGCATCACTGCCTTCGAGGTGCTCTTCATCTTTAAAGGGAACTCCCTCAGCTTTGTCAGCAGCCTTGTCATCACTGGAACCTACTGCATTCTGAAGTCCTGCTAATGCTGGGAAACCAGGCAGTGTCAATCCTCCCAGTCCTGGAGGTAGAAACATGGATGGGTAGAAAAGGCCTGGAGCCATGGTGGACAGAAGGAAAGGATTGAAGGCTAGGGGGTTTGAGGGCAATCCAGCTGTGGCAGTAGCAGCACTGACAGATCCATTTGCAGAGTCAGTAGCAGAAACAGTATCTGTGCTTTTCTCAGAGTCTTTGTTCTCTTCTTCATTCTCATTTCCTTTCTCTTCTACTTTTGAAGTGCCATCTTCAGGTTCTCCTTGACTGGAAGCAGTAGTGGTGTTTCCAGTAGCAGCTGAGAGTGGGTTATTTAAAAGCCCACCAAGTCCAAACATGTTGGGCAACCCTGCCATTCCTGGCAACACCAGAGGGAGCATAGTGGCAGGATTCTTAGAATCGCCTCCAGCAGCAGCAGCAGCAGCAGCAGCAGCAGCTGTTGCAAGTCCTGGAGGGAAGCCCATAAGACCTGCCAGTTGCAGAGACTGTAGGTTCTGCAGGCTCTGAAGGCTCGTGAGATCCATCCCAGCAAACAGGCTGTTCATCAATAGTGGGTTGATGCCTGAAGTGGAGGCGGCAGCAGCAGCGGCTGCAGCTGCTTTGGCAATTTCACTTTTTGGCCTTCTCCCTCTTCTACTTGCCCCCTCTTCCCTCACAACAGGCCCTGTCAGAAGACGGTCAAACATGGACTCTGGAACAAAACCCTAGAAAGGGGAAAGGACACATGATCAAAGCTACCAGCAACTTTTATAAATGAGCCAGCAATGGTTTATTCCATTGCAGTGCTTAACATCCTGAATGGAAGAACTTTAAACAACTGAAATAGTCATAATCTTCCTTTATTTTTGTTACACTCATCTTTGAGTTCATTTTCCAAGGGGCCATTGACTTTCAAATGCTAAAATTCAATTCAATTCCACAAAGAGTGATTACACATGTAGTATCATGTAAGGTTCTGTTTTGGGCTCTAAGTATATGAAGGCAGAACAAAACAGTCCTTGCTCTCAAAGAGTTTACACTCTACAGCAATCAATACAAAGTCATTTCAAGAAGCAAGGCCTACTCATATG
The DNA here is from genome assembly GCA_023553655.1 of Myrmecobius fasciatus. Taxonomy (NCBI): domain Eukaryota; kingdom Metazoa; phylum Chordata; class Mammalia; order Dasyuromorphia; family Myrmecobiidae; genus Myrmecobius; species Myrmecobius fasciatus. The sequence continues at coordinate 122,183 of JAJPUD010004311.1, forward strand.
AAACCTTGTGGATCAAAATCTAGTATTCTGAATGTGGATAAACTAGCAAATATTTCCAACTAAGTTCAATATATTTTAAGACAGCAACTATTTTGTTGTCTATCCTATATTCTTCTATTGAATGATGCTGACTTGATGCAGACCAGCCCATTTATTTGCAGTCTCCCCAAATTCAGACTGAGCTAAAAAAGAGAAAAATGGTTTCCAGTTAAACAGTATAAATATATCCTTGTTCAGCTGGAAGAGGACTTTGAACAGCCTTCCTCTAAATGACTTCCACGTGGGGCCAAATGACTACTACCTGACAATTTCTTCTTTCTGAAATCCAATGCAAAAATTTTAATATTCCTTGTAACTAAAGCTGAAAAAAATTAAGCTACTACTATTGTGTCTGTAGTCAAATCAGATTTATAGTGTCAGTTCCTTTAGTTTATAAATCTGTTTGAAAAAGTACCATGGTCAAAGATTTCATAAAAACACCTGAGCCTTCTTTGGCATTGACATGCACACACACATATACACACACATACACACACACACACATACACACTTCTCTAACTCTCTCTTTCTCTTTCTCTTTATATACAAGGAGCTCATACTTACAGACTGCTTTACTATATCAGTCCAATCAGGAGCCACAGCAAACTCAGGATTTTCCTCTAACCACCTGGGCAAGTCCTTCATTGGAGGAGCCATAGCCCCACCCATCTGATTAAAGACATTAAAAAAAAAACTATTTTAAACTATAGATATACTTTTACATAATCTTTTTTAAATGACCTTTTTTCTATTTAGAAATTAATTACTAGAAAACTACCTTTGTGAAATAAGAACTGATAGAAAATTCTTTCATAAAAAGTTTTACCTTCTTTCCATTTCGTTTATTTACAACAGGTACCCTTTCTTCTCCTGTCAAAGTGTTGATATCCAATTTGTTAGGGTTTCGACATCTATGTCGTTTCTGTTTCGGTTTTTGAAATGGGGAAAACAGCACATCCGCACTCTTCTTTGAGGAAAAAAAGGAAAGAACAGTTGTTTAGCTTTTTCTACTGAGTATACAATAAAATTAACAATTAGTCATTTTTAATTTTCAGCAAAGCTTAAGGAACATTTAATATGTAAAGTTTTCCTGGTTGTATACATGTATGTATGTGATATTTCTCATGTACATTAAGGCCATAAATTAAGTGTATAAGTTGAGAATATATAACTATGTATATGTATATAAATATATGTATGTACACAGATTTATGCATGTAAATGAATGAATATTATGGTTAATAGTCTCCTGATTCTCATCATAACATTATTGGCATGATCAATGAATTCAATTTTAAATAATCAAGTTATGCTAATATAGGCTATGATTGTTACACAATACCTTACTACCCTTTACTTCTAACTCACACAGATTGACCTTGTGGATAACAAGAAATAAAAGAAAGCAACACTAATACCATGGTTAGGCTAGAGGTTCAAAACTATCTGGAATATAACTGAAACAAATAAAAAAAAAAAAAGGGAAAAGAGGGAAAAAAAAGAAATCTAATGGAACAAATGGTTAAATTAAAAAAAAAACTAGTCATATGTCTAGGATGAAGTAGATATGATTTAATAAGAACAAACAAAAAAAAAGTTGAAGATTCTTTTCAATCATAAGCATAATTACTGAGAAAACTATTTAAAAGAGTTCACACAATAATGGATTACATTAATGGCATTGTTTTTAGATTGAAGCATTCCAATCAAAAAGGCTAGATGAAATCTGTCAAAGAGATTGTGGAAGAAATTCTGCACTATACTGGATTAGCCAGACTCTGAAAAAGGGGTTCTTAACCTGGAGCTCTACTGAGTTCTGGAGGTCTGTAAGCTTTGATGGAAAAAGAATTACATTTTTGTTTTTACTATTCTCTAATTGAAATTTAGCATTTTCTCTGACGATTTAAATATATTATTTTGAGAAGGGATTCAGAGGTTTCACTAGATTGTCACACAAAATAGGTTGAGACTCTTTTTCCAAGGTCTCTTCCATCTCAGTGATTCTATGATACTTACTGGTACATAACTTGGCATATCAACAGTGTAGGTAGGATGTAGTTTAAGCCATTCAACTAAATCCTTGTTTTTAGGGGCATCTTCCCCAACCAATCTGGTCCCATCTTCCAGGTTGATGACAGGGATTCGAGTATCTGGGTCCAGTTGTCCAGGAGAGGGAATGTTCCTTGTTGGTGGGGTCTCTATATCTTCTTCAAAAGCTTTGGTCACCTCAGCATCCTCCTGTGGAAAGATGACAATTTTTAAAATTCTTACTTTTAATAAAAAATATTCCAACATTATACCATATCCAAGGAGAATGTCACCCTAGCATCATGAGACTTCATACCTAGATGAGATAAAAAAGTTTCCAAAAATGTTAACTTTTAAAAAAGTTATACATTTTTTATTTCACATACGAACAGCAGTTACTGACAATCTCTTCTCATTTATAATTTATAATTCAGTTAGAATTTTCATACTTTTTCAACCCATTACCCCCTTGTACCTCCAACCTTTGAACCCTAAGTAAGACACTATTTTTCTGAGACGATTTGTCTGAGAGCTATATAAACCAAAATGAAGAAACAGGTCTTAACTATGTATCTTCTCTGAGAGAATTGTAATGATTACTGGGCTCTTTTGGAGGTCATGGACAAAAGCATTAAGAGAAATTAATTAAGTTTGCTAAAAAAATAAACTGAAGTCTGTAAAGTCAATCATTTGTGCATTGCCCAAAGTACTACTTTGTTGGCATGGTAATATTCAGTGAGTTCATATAACAACACTGTAAAGTGGACTAGCTCTACTTCTTTGCAACTTAATATATCTTCAATTAAAAATTATTGCTCTTTTAGATATAAGTTCCTTGGCAAACTATGTTCAAATTTTTTAAAGAAAAAGCAAATAGTTTATACAAAATAAATTTGTTACTGTGAACTTTCAAAATTTAAGAATATTGCCTTACTCAACCAGATATGCCAAAACGGCATACAAAGTTTCAAGAAGGAAGGCAGCACATTAGTGACAGTATGACATGTGAGGATGACATGTCTAATACAATTGCCATTTTAGAAGGATATACCAAATTATAGTTAAATTGCTACTTTTCAACATTCTGTTAAGTAAAGCCTTATTAAGTACCTATTGTTTATAATATAGTGAAAGTGTGGTAATGGACAGAATGCTGAGCTTGGAATCAGAAAATCCTGCCCACCTGATACCTATTAGCTGTATGATCCTGGGCAGCTCACATAATCTTTATGCCTCAGGCAACTCCCAAGGATTCATTTACTACCTCTTAAAAGCAGGTTGCCTTATTTTCTTTGATAGAGGATATTCACATAACATAAGTAACTTATGGTTCACTATTTTCAGAGCACAATGTATACCTAACAAAACATCATACTGTATGGAGAGTTATTATGATGCATTGGAAAGAGTGTTGGACTTGGATGAAACTTTTGACACCTAATAGGACAACACCTGGAAAGGACTTTGGAATTCATAGAGGTCAACACCCTTAGTCTGTAGAAGAAAGGTGATTCAAATTCTACTTCGACATTTATTACCTAGGCAAAATACTTTACTCCTCAGAGTCTCAGTTTCCTTCCTCATCCATAAAATAAGGGGTTTTGACATGATAATCTAAGCATCTGATTCTACTTGCATAATTTTTTTTCTAAGTTCTAGGGTTATAAGACAAGTAAAAAGATGGCATGGAGAAGAATGCACATTGGGGTTGGAGGTTGGGTGGGGAGAAATGTTTTCTTTGAGTCATCAGTTAGAAGGCATTTCACTTCTGGCTTTGTCACAAATACATAGATCTAGCTACAATCTAAATAGAAGTCATAGAGATTAAAGAGATTCCAGTACTAGCTTGTAGTTTTAGATTTCACCTAGAATAAGCAATCTAATACCATAAATTCAGTCCCCAACTTTGAGGCTAGAAGGAGTATTTCTGAAATCTTTCAGTGATAAGAAATGACCAATCTTTTTGATGAATTATGGTGGTAAATTAGAGGAAAGGATAAATGTATTGCATTGATGTATTTAATAAATTCTTTTAAAATTATTTCATAAGAATGTGGACTACAACATAACATTTTCAAGCTCTCTATTGATGTTTGCTTGCATTATGTTTTCCTTCTCAGATTTTTTTTTCTTGTAGATCTGACTTTTCTTGCACAGCAAGATAACTGTAAAAATATGTACACACATATTTGATTTGTCAAGTATTTTAACATAATTAACATGTAGTAGACTTCCTGCCATCTAGGGGAGGGGTGGGGACTAAGGGGGGGGAAATTTGTAACGAAAAGCTTTGCAAGGGTTAATGTTGAAAAATTACCCATACATATGTTTTGCAAATAAAAAGCTTTAATAAAATAAAATTATTTCATAAATGATCATTAGACTCCACAGGGAAATATATGTCATTCTCAATTAAAAGAATAGTGACTTTCAATCAGTTCAAGTTAAAAATCTAGTGATCTTGGACCAAGGAGAAAAACACAATTAGAAGCTGTGAACTAACCTAACCAGAAATTTCCTGGCTAGAAATAAATAAATAAATAAAAAGCACATTTATGTAAAGACTGATCCCCAAACCAATTTTTTTCATAAATTCCAGCTTACCATAGTTTGATAAATTATGGTAACATTTTGACTAATGAAATTAAGCTTTTTTTTTTTTTTAAAATCAGTAATCAATAAATCAGAGGAGAAATAACATCTAAACTAGAGTCAATAAATACATGAAGAAAAGGAAGCAGATCCTTATACAAGTTGGCAAACCAATAAGTCACCTCCATAATTGTCAGATAATACCTATTGCTCTGTTAACTCCAAATTTCACCTAGTTCTTCAATGGCAACAACTATATTTGATATCCTTAACTGAGATGAATTCAACCAGATACAGAAACAGGAGTGCACACCGAATGAAAACTAGCTACGGGACTTACTACACTCAATGATGTCCGTTTGTTGCTCATGAAAAGCAGATCAAGCCCTTCTACATTTTTCCTCCTTCCTCGCCTCCTCTTCATGGGAGGTTCTCCATCCATTAAGGAGCCATTAAGCAGATGCCTTGTAGGTGTGCGTGAGAGACCTGCCTGTAGCAGTTCCATTTGAGTTTTAAAGGCATCAGACACAGGTGTAGAGACATTAGGCAAGATAAACTTTGAAGTAACAGATGAAAAATTTGAGGTAGAACTTGTTGCCTCTCGTGAGGCCTTTGATAAATCTACAACTTTTTCTTGTCCATTTTCTGAGACCACCTGAGACTCCCGCAGCTGAGCCACCATCTCCATAAGATTCCGACGCTTGGCAGCTCTTTCAGCCTCAATCTCTATTTTTCTCCTCCTTCTCCTCCTCTGACGAGGGACTGATAGGTTGAGTGCATCTTCCTAGTGAAAAATGAAGATGTGGAGTTGTAAAGAAGCAAAGCTATACTGGTTTACTGACTGGCTTTCAAAAAGCAAATAAAAATAAAACAAAGGAAATAAATTAGCCTATTATGAATAAAAACCACAGAATTTGAAAATTCTGTATGACAGCTTCTTTTATTCTAAAAGGAAATGAATAAGTATAAACATTTTCAGTTTTTAAAAAGGCACAGAAATTACTTGATATTAAATAAATAAAATCACTCTAACTTGCCTTTGACAACTGAGGAGAAGCAGCAATGTCCTCACTACCACTGATGGTAGCTTGACCAATCATTGAAAGCTCTGTAAAGGTCCTTTTCTGTAGGGGGCTATCCACAGCTGTTGATGCATAACCAGGCATAAGTCCCTGGAAATCAAACATCTGGCGTCTGTTTACTGGCCACTTCCCTTTCAACACTGCTTCACAGATGTTATCTAATCGGTTTATCATTACACGATCCTATACAAAGGAGAAAAGATATAATGAAATGTTGGCACAGAGAAAACTTCCGAGTCTTATTCTAGTTAACAACAATGATATAGAAATATTTGGTGATCATTTGAAGAATAAAGAAAAATGTTTAAAGTAGATTAGTGAATCTAGAAAGACTGGCTTGTTATGGAATAAGTCTTCAGATGGCCTTAGGACAGAGAAATTTTTTTTTTTTTTTTTGGCTGAGGCAATTGGGGTTAAGTGACTTGCCCAGGAGAATTTTGTTTTTCTCATATGAACATTATACCACTTGAAACAACAGAAAACACAACTGCCTTCTCAAAAAAAAAAATTAAAATCAATTATTTTTTAATTATTCAAAAGTACATTTCCATTCACATCTGTAAAGATCACAATTTCATATGTGGTTAGAAATATAGTTTTTTGTCATCAGGATAAACATCAAACATCTGTGTTTAGCATCTCGAGGCCTGGCACCTTCATATCCAACAGGCTGGATCTAAAAGTCTATACCAGAAAGTTGTTGCTCATTAGCGTCACTATTAATAAAGTTCAGTATTATGAAATGGGCATCAACCTAGGGACATCTAATGAATGTCAATTTGCATTCCACACCCATTATCACTTCAAATTTCATTGAAGCGTGTACATTAAAAAATTCTAATTACAGCTTTTAGTCTACTTAGACTGAGTTGCCACAGATTAAAAATGCTTGTTACTATGAATCCTTCAAATCATCTCTGAAGCTCCTTTCTGTATTCAATAAAGCAGATAAATTTCTGCAGGAACTAAGGAGACAGTAAAGGAAAAGAATTCCTCTGAGAAAATGATCTTGAAATAAAAAAAAAATCATTTTTTCAGCAGCCCTCTGTTCCTTCAACTTAAGCAATGATTACTGATAATTAAGATATAAGGTCATCCTTTAACTTCCTGATTGGCAGGAATAATCTACCAGTGATCTTAGTAACTGCAACAGATGACCTGCTTTTCCCTTGAAATAAGCTTATTAAAGCAAGTTTTTGTTTTATTTTGCTTTAAACCAGATGGCTCTATTTATGATTACAAATATTCCTACTTTATTTTTTTAGTCTTCAAAACAGAACCAAATTGAAAATGGATTTAGGGCCAAATTATTATATTCAACAATAAAATTTCTCTAAGTTTGCATAACATCTCCTTTTAAATGGAGAACACGGACTCAGAATCAGAAAGAACCTCAGTTCATACATACAGTCCAACCTCCTAATTTTACAGATGAAGAAACTGAGGCCCAAAGATATCTGGTGGTTTGTTCAAGTTAACAGAGATAATAAGAGGGAGAAGCAGTAAGTGAACCAGGTGTTCTCTCATTCCTTCCACTGCCGTTATTACACTGTGATTAGCTTTTTAAATAATAAAATTTTACCTACACAGCTTGCTTTTTTTTTTTTGCAGAAGAATCATATTTAACATTAGATGTTTGAGATTGAAATGATTAATGATACTTTATCCCTCACCCTACACAGAATTTAATCTTCTAAAATTTTGTTTTAATACTGAAACATTTTTGCAGATAAAATCCATAATTCAGATTCATTATTATTTCATGATCCTATACAAAGGAGAAAAGATATAAAGAAATGTTGGCACAGAGAAAACTTCTGAGCCTTACTCTGGTTAAGAACAATGACATAGAAGTATTTGGTAATCATTTGAAGAATAAAGAAAAATATTTAAGTAGATTAGTGAATTTAGAAAGATTGACTTGTTATGGATTAAGTTCTCATGTAACCCTAGGATAGAGTGTGATTCTGTTGACACAATAATTTATAGATTACAAGGAAATAATGCATGTTCATAAACCATGCTATCTAATCAAAGAAGTCATGCAAAACCTCATTGCATTAAAAAGTTGTAAGCACATTTTACAGTTTCCTGTTCCCCAACCACCCCTGGCTTGTCACCCCATTCCTATTGGGTGGTCTGCTTAAAACATTTTTCTTAGGGATTTTCAAGAATCATTAACAAAAAAACCCAAAATTCACACACAAAATTTGTAGGTGACAAGTATAAATTCCATAATTATTTGGGGAAAATACAAAAGGGAACAATTGGGGAAACTATCTCCTCCTCCATTCATTTTGATCAAAAAGAAATAAAGTACCACCAACCTTAGGCCAAAAAGAAAAAGTGAAAGTTCTTTCATGAAGGAGCTGGGCTACAGAAGGATCTCCATCCTCCATATAAAATCCATCCCGGGTCTCATCTCGGGCAGTGCTCATAGATGCATTGCTTTCTTCATCAAAATTCTTCCCCTGAGAAGCAGTTCCTGCTGAAATGGAAAAGTTGATATGCATTAACTGCAAACAGGACAGTGCCTGTAACTAAAACTCAGGCAGATCAAGAATTAAATTAGAGAAAAAAGGGTAATTTTCTAGCAATTGTTCACTAAAAGTGACAGCTATGGCTGAAACATCATTTTGTATTTTTTTTCTACTTTGAGTAATCTGCAGTAATCAGATACCAAAAAGTTACTTTCTAGAGGAAATTTCTTGCATGCCCTAATTCTATATCCCTTTACCTATAGAAAAGGACTGTGAAAAAACTGAGTAATAATAATATATTTAGTAGGATGTTTACTACTAATTAAAAATTCTTTTTTCTCCCTATCTTCCAATTATTCAAGAGGAAAAGTTCATTTACTGGCATGTCTTATTGTAAACTGTAAATATATTGTATATATAAATACAACCTCTTGTCATTCAATGGTAAAAGCTCACACATTTGTCTAAATCCATTCCTTTATGGTTTAGAATGTATGAAAGTTGTCATGTTTATGCATCAGTATAACATATGAAAACTAATGAATAACTTAGTATTCAAGAGCAACCTGGGAATATAACAGAGAAGTTCATAGGACAAAGTTGAGCATGATTCTGTTGGACAGTATGTGTCAAGGAAACCTGTTCATAACTAGAACAGAGAACTAGGTGTGGAGGCTTTACCTTCAGGCTGGGAAGATTCTTCTGATTTATCATCATCATCTAATTTTTCTTCTTCATCTTCTTCAGAACCTTTTTCTGAAATAGACTTTGGATCTGTATCTGCACTAATTTCAATATCCTTCATTTCACTTTTAACAGAAGATGTCTCAGCCTCACATTCCTGCTTCAGGTCTTTTTCTCCAGGATTGGCTTCCTCTTCCTCAACCTCAGGTTTTTCTTTGACCACTGGATGGTTAGACTCCTCTACTTTAACTTCAGCTGGTTCTGTAGTCTTTTCATCTTGAACGTGGGTTGATGAGATAACTGGAGGAGTCTGACTGAATCCAGCAGCCAGTGGGTTTAAGGAAGATACACTACCTGTCCCTCTATTTTGAGCAAAGTTTTTGTGGGCATCTAAGAAGGACAACTCAGGATCATTCAAAATATGATAATCTGTCCTACTGACTCCATGTTTAGCAGCACCAACCAATAGATCTTTGTCATGTTTACCGCATTCCCACCACTCTGGCAAATCCAAGCTTGGCTGGCAGAGTTTTAGCCTTTCTCCCAGCTGAGGATGATGAAGAACTTGTTCTCTTATTTTCCTCAAGAGTTCTATGCGGTATAAAGTTCTAGAGGCACGTTCTTCAGTGATGGGTTCAATCATGGAAGAGAGATCGGGTGGTTCTACAACACAAAAACAACTCCATTTATCTTGATAAAACAAAAGGACTACTTTCTAAACTGCAACTAATTAACTTATAAACAATATTTTTATTTGTTTGCTTTTAGTTGCTTATTTATTATTGAATAGTCATTTCTATTCATCAGTATACCTACCATCATCTGGCTTTGCTGGCATTCGGCATACTCGCCTACACATGGCTACAAAACAGTTGAAATATTTCTCTAAACTCTCATCAGACTTTTTGTCAAGTCTGGCAAAGGCTCGGAATTGGTTCCAGTCAAACTGCTGTTTCATAGGATCAAAAATAATTCCAAAAGTAGAAACTACACGGTAAAAATCTGCCTCTTCTCTTCTTGTCCATCTATTGAAAAAAGAAAGATATTATCTTGAATGTACCTGAATAAAAGAGATTAAAACTAGCTGTTAGTCTCCCCCCAACCCTTGCCCTTCATAAACTAAGCAATGAAGTGTTCAAGGGACAAAAAAAAACTGAAGGGCTTTTGTTTTTTTAATTTTCCCATAAATAATATAGTTGATGGTGGGCTACAAACCTCTTTCTCTCCCCTCCAAAAAAGAATATAAAGGAAGAGCATGGGGGGGGGGGGGGAGAGAAACTGAGCAAAATTGAAAAAAACAAAAACAAAAACAAAAACCCAGCAACTCACTTTTGACGTTTTTCAGATATAATAGCTTCTCTTTCTGCTTCTAGAGCTCTCACTTCCTCCCGAGGACGACGCCTTCGTCGGTCAGTCTTCATTAGTGCCTCTTGCCTCATTTGTTGCCTTTTATAGCTGCGCTGATAGGCAGTAATGAGGCGGCGCAGACGGGTAGTCAGGGTTGAGGTGTTAGGCCAGTAAAGTTGGCCTAACTCGGCATTACTTTCACTGTGCTTGCCTAGGGGAATGGGAAAAAAAAAATTTTTTTTTAAATGCCTACTTGCTTCTTTGCAATTCTCAACAAAATAAGATAATTTATTAGCATTTGGGCCACAATGCAAAAAGGATGGCTTGGTCCCCTAAAAATGTAAAAATATAAATTTGGAATAATTACTTAGAGTTAATTACTCGAATATAAAAATAAAATTACTGCTTCAGAAAAATATATGGTTGTCAAATATGGGAGTGTATGTAGATAATGTACACACACACACACACATTAATTTATTTTATATCTTACATTCTATATCACAAATGCTCCCTTAAACAATATTTTTTTCAAGGGAAGTTCATGGATCAAAAAGACCATAAATTTACCAATAATGCAATGATTTTACATACTAGGCAAGAGGTTATATTTACTACATACAGTAGTAAAATTTAATCTCTATATCTGGCAATAGTTCTTGCATTTCTAATGACGCTTGATAATTATTACCAATAGCAGAAAAACCCCAAAGCTTAACTCTTTTAATCCAAATTACCCTGAATCATTCTTTTATAGATAAATCCCACTGTGTAATCATAAAATAAACATGAACATAATAACAAACATTATTTACAGGTAACAGAAAAATGATAAATTATTGGGGAGGAGAAAAGATGGGGATGGGAGAGGTAGGAAAAGATGATTTTTAATAATGTTTAACAAGTAAAATAATATCTAAAAAAGACAAAGGTATCTAATATCTTTGGCAGTAACATGAATTAAAATCATGCAATGTGAATTCACTTCCCCTCATCAACTCTCATGCAGTGTTACCTGTAGTGTGTATCTCCATAGATTCTTCCTTCTCCTCTGGAGGTGAATTTGCAAATTCCTTAAAAAAAAAAATGCTTTAGATTTTTATTTTTCTTTAGTTTTTAGTAAAAAAGGTATTTTTCCTCACAAAATTAATGCTTTATGGATATAAAATAATCTTATGTTATGAATATTGAATTGAGAATCAAATATACTCAAGTTCTTACATCTATTTCATCCTTGAATGGTGTTCTGGTTGGTTTATATTCAGGGTCTTCATCTTCCCGGTCAAATTCTCCCCTATTGATAATTTAATTTAAAAATAAAATCAAATTGATAAACAAGTGAACTTTATTTTCCCAAACGATAATGCATTTGTTATGTACCCAAGGTTTCCTATCAAAGAGGTTAATAAATAGCACTAAAACATGAAGTGGTTAAAAAAAAAAAAATTATTTGGTAGGGACCAGATTTATATTCGAGATAATAAATATTTAAATCTGCTTGTCAATAGTGTTTTATAGAACAAATTAATGGCAGTTATTTAAGTGCCCAAGTTAATTCTGTATAGTAAACAAAAAGTATAAAAATTGAATCTTGCCAATATATGTGATACTGACAAAGTTTATTAAAATATTAAACATTCTTCTTACCCATCACCACCATCTGCTAACATGTCTGTTCCTCTTTGCTCAGCAGCTATGGCCTTGGCATCAGGCATGCCAACCCGTTCCAGAAAACACAGTGCTGGGTCAGCTCTCATAGAATTGTACTTCTCATAGCCTGTTTCCATCACCACCACCACCCCGCAGATAAAGCAAACAAAAACAGAAACAAAAAAAGGCCTTGTCACTGAAAGATTCATGGCACAGATACATGACGCATATTTTGTTTCTGAATCAAGGTTATTATCAATACTGAGCTGAAGGAAACAAAAATCTGTTTTTAAACAAAGTATCCTAGGAATGAGCATGCTATAGGAAGTTCTTTGGGTTCAAGTTATTTTCAAGAATATTATAAAAAATATGACCAATACTAATAGGAAAATACTTTTTTATTAGAAAATAACAAAGATCCCTGTACACACCTTAAAAAAAAAAAAAACAGATCTAATTTTGTTTGACATTTGAAAGGTTTCTTAATGGGTTCTTTATGGCCTTTACAATGGTACTCTTTTTTCACTCCTATTACCCCTTTGTGAACAGTTTCAGTCCTGCTGTAACTTGCACTGTCAACCGACCCCAAACCTCCTCTACATAAGGCCGGAGGACCTGTCTTCTTAGGTTTGGGACGATGCATGTCAGGGAGATGATGCTGTTCTCTCTATGGTTTATATACTGCAATTTGCTTTTTTACTGCCCAAGTTGACTAGATGGAAAATGGCAGAGCCCAACAGTGCACGGCAGGGAAATGATTTTTAGGCTAGACTTGCCTCAGCTGAGCTCACAAAACGTGGCTGCTGTACATAGGCAGAACAGCACAATTCAATTAGGATTTGTACTACAACACACTGCTCCTAACTGCTGTAGAGCCCCAAGCCAAACTGTAATCATGAAAGGTTTTATAAGCCATCATTCTCCCCTTTAGTCAGGCTGGGCTGCTGAGAATACCTCTGCGACCTCCAGAGAATTGGGATTATAATCAGGAATCGCTCACTGTATATATCCTGCCAGCTCCACATCCCCAGCCTTTCAAAGTTAACAAGGCTGCATCCCACTCAAGGGAGCCGGGAGTTCTCAGCACTGACATTTGTGAAATATTGCTTGGAACAAAGCCCAGGAGGCACTTGTACAGATTAATAGCAGAGGTTAAGCCCACCGTCCACTTTGACACTGGTTGGCAGAATTAGCAAGAGAAGCAGTCGTGGAAGCAAAGTTTATGGAGATCTATAGTGCTACTTGGCTATTATTAAAACAAATATGGTTTTGTTTTATTTACAGCCAAGAAAGAAATATTTTCTTCTCAAATATTCTACAAACATTTAAAAACAGCATCTGATATTTACAGCTCAAATTAGACTTTTAACGCAGAAAAACAGTAGAAGCCAAGAGTCCTTTGGAACTATACTCATTAATATTATGACGGGAAGAAGGCGTGTGAAGAGTTCTAAAATACAGATAAAGCCATGCAGTCAAGTTGTATTCAAATATACAAAGGGAAGCCTCACTTACCATGTTTGTACACTCCAATTAAGAGGGATTTATCTGCTTCCTTATCCCACCAATCTGTAGGAACTTCAGCATGGAAAGGTTCAGGTATCCATATATCTGTTTCACTGCAAAGAAAATAGCTTAAATTATATTTAAATCAGGTACTATAACCAAATAAAAATAAAAACAAACAAAAGCCCCCAAATCCTGCTATGTATTATGTGCAATATATATACCCTAATTCAGCCTTCATTATGGAATCTAAATGGAGAGATCTGGGCAGGGTGGTAAAGTGAAGACTAAAGGAAGACAGCAAAGGTCAAGGTGAACATTTTGCTGTCTACCTTTATAAACAAACCTTATGTGGCAACATGTTTAAAAGGGTATCTTCAAACCATCATCAGCTAGTTAAAAGAATGACTAAAAGTAACTCACATAGGAACATTATTCAAACACATACACATAATAAAAAAAATGAAGCTCCCCCAGCTTCCTGTCATAGCCCTAAGCTCAAAATTAAGACAATCACATTCAAGTTGCACAAAGAGAGGAATCATTGATAGCAGCTTATGAAGGTTCTTACACACAATGTTTAAAATGTTTTCAGATTACACTGATCTCTACAATAAGGCATAGAAAAAAATGTGCACTTGCACTAACCTTGAGTCAGCACCCTCTAAGATCTTATCTGCCTGGTCCCCTATCACTTCTTGTCTTAGATAGTACAGCATGCGGACACGCAGCAGGACCCTGGAGAAGAAGACAGGGGGGGGGGGAGAAAGTTCTTAACTTCAGGACTGTTTGCCAACAGTGGCTTTTGGCAGCTGCTGCTGTTCATCCATCATCCTGCCAAGGCTGATTAGCCATGCTGTATGGTAGGCTTGAAGCGTGACAGATGGTGGCACATAATCACCTCTGTGTGGTGCTTTCTGCTGGCTTCCAACAGGCCTGCCTGGCAACCGCTTACACTGCACAGAGAGGGACCAAGCTCAGCCCAACCCAGGCGCATTTCATTTAGTTCTACCTCGTGCAGCTTGTGAAGTTTGGACACGTACTCCACCATCGCCTCTGAAGTATTGAAGCAAGTTTGTAAACAACTGAGCAGATGGCTTTCAGTCACTGTTCTGCTTCATTATCTCATAAAATTTCCTCAGCTGCTGCCTTAATACCATTTTTGGAAGCACATCAGAAGTTGTAGGAATAAACGAGATATAAAATCTGGTTTTATTACCTTACAATAAACCTTCAATATGGAATGTCAGGTTTTTCAGATTATACAACTTTTTGTTTCTGAGAAAGATTGTAGTTGTGTGTATATGTGTGTGTGTGTGTGTGGGGGGTGAAATCCCTCTCCCTTTGAGCAAATCACTTTTGTTTCCTTCCTCTAGTTTGTACTTTTTTTTTTTTTAACCTGTGCATAAATTGCAATAAAAAAGCCCAGAAACTTTACTCAGGATTTGCAACATGTCCTATTTACTAAAGCTTTTGGAGTGATTTCCAAAGGATCAGTCAAAATCACTTGGAATGCCAGGAACCAGATTTTCCAAGGTAATCAAATCCCATTTGGATTTTCACAACGGCTAAGACATTATTCTTTGCAACAAAATCCACCTGGCAAATCCCACAGGCTTATACTGTTTACCCAAATACAGCATCCCCTGCTGGCCAGCTTGAGGTGTCACACTTAACTGAAGACCACCCTCATTGACATAAGCAGGTTACTTACTACTACATGTCTAACTTCTTTCTCAAGGAAGAAGCAAATGGTTATTTCTGAAATTCTAAAATTACAAATATTTTGTGCCAGATAGTTTCAGTGTTGCACATCAATTTTGGATTTTACTAGAATGGACTATCCAAAACTTCCTTTTCTCATCTGTGATCAGTCAGGGCCTAGGCTACCAATACTTGGCTGCCAAGAATGACTGACTGTATTCCAAAGCCCCAAATAATTTTTTTTTGTTTATTTTATCCATTCTGTATTTTCTATATCTCAATTTTTTCCTACAATAGGTAGGCTTAACAGTTGACAGCAGATGAAAGATAGTCCAGTTAAATTCAAAGGGGCCATTTAGCATAACTGTGGTCTGGTATCCTAGTAGGAATAACATCTGAATTCTACTTCTGGTAAAAAAAAGGTATCAGAAAGAGAATCTACAAAAAGTAGTCCAAACCTTTGGGGGAGTTTTTTTTTTTGTTGTTGTTGTTGTTGTTGTTGTTTTTGTTTTGTTTTGTTTTGATTAAGTAAAAATCCCACTAGTGCTTTTGATGGCTTTTGCCACCTGAAGGAGGAAGTCTTCATGTTTCAAGAGGAATTAACAGTCTGTATTGAATCCTGGATCTTTTTCCTCTTTTTGAAGGAGACAGAAACGGTAGAAGACAGAATTAAGGTTTATAAAGTCTAAAGCGCTAAAGTCTAAAGCTTTTGGCAAATGGAATACTTCAATGAATTATGGTAGAACCAATAAAAACTCCTATTTTCTACCCACAGACAGCATCTCACTTTAGATACAAACAGAGCCTAGACAAATTGCTTGAGAAGATGAAGTAGGCTGGGCTTAGATGTTTTCAAACTACTAAAGATTAGATGGGTTAACAACTCTCCCTTCCCCCCCCAGTGGCTAAGAGGAAAGACAATAAGAACATTAGTTACTGCTTACAAATGCAGAATGCAACTGCAGGGACCACACTAAGTTTGGAAGTCTGTTAGGAGTATTAGAGAGGGAAATGAAACTGCAGTGCCTGGTAGCATAAGCCATTGTTCCCACATTAAGCTAAGGGAAATATATCTACTTTGGATGAGTCTCATTTCCTGGTTTGTTTGCATTCAAAACTAAAAAGGATATGACTAGAAATCAGGATTCCATAAATCCCAAGCAAAAGGAAGCTTACTAACAGTAATACTTGGGATACCCTTTTGGAAGGTACTACTAGGTTGTTATCTTTAAAAATAAAGTGTGTTAGTATTACAAACTTAGAAGCCATAAGGAAGAAAATCTTTATGTACAAAATCTGGAAAGTACCATCATTCAAATCAACTTGTAAAAAAGTCCCAGAACTATAAGCAAATGCCTTATAATGTTTCCGATTCTGAAACTTTCCTTTCAATAACAGCACAGAAGCATTAATATATATGGGTCTTCCTTTGGTCTGTGGTTATATTAACAGCTTTCTAATAACTGATATTAGAAATAAATCATTTCTAAAGACTTCATAACCACCCAGCCGGGTATCACCTGAGTTGTTCTGTTGCTGCAAGAAATGAAAGAGCTGTGCAAAAGACACTTATCACACATTCCAGGAGCCTTAAAAAAAAAAAAAAAAATAGTAAAAAAACACCACACAGTTTCAAAAAGAAACAAGGCCACAGTTCCTAATTCTTTAAAAGCTTACTTGTTACAGTGATGTTTCAAATGTTTCTTATAGCTATCCTCCTGAAACAAGGCATCTGGGTTGCAGCTTGCCAGCCAATCAGCATCTTGCAGCACTGGCTGTGCACTCTGGGTTTTCACTTTCTTTCCCTTCCTTCCCCTTGGCACTGGTGCTGATAAGCCTATAATAATAATAAAAGCTTTTCACAATCCAAATTGCAGTGTCAGAGTCAGATATTTATACTTAAGAGACAAGAAAATATAGGGTTTATGTTACATCTTTTTAACAGCAGTATGTCACAAAGGTCTCAGCCAGCTCTTTGCCACCAATGAACCCCAAATAGTACAATGACACCAACATACCAGAATGATTAACCAAGGCCCGGGTCTGGCCATCAGCTGTTGGAGTGATCAAATCCCAAATGAAGCTTTTGATATTTTCATCCCCTTTGTAATGATGGAGACAGTAGACAAGGATGGTACGGCAGATGGTTTCCACATCTTGTTCAGTTAGTTGACGTTTGTAACGTCCATGAGAAAGGATGTCAGTCCACCGACCCCAACTGTAAAGAAAATATTCAGTGTGTTGGCGTTTCACTGGCATTTATCTATGAGGCTTTCATTTTAATCTTCATAAATCAGTTGTGCTGTGAAATTTTTGGTACTAATGATACTTTAAGGTCAAGTCAGGAAAACTCAGCACTCAGAAGTTGAGTATTTATTTTACAGAGTAGGAAATAAGTTTACTGCTTGTAAATGCAGCAACTGAACTACCCTAAAAATAATTAAGTACACATGTCTAACATGAGCCTTCCAAATCAACGGCAGAGTAGGTTGTCCTAAAATACTAATGGAATCCAGGGATTTGGGAATATATTGCATACTTTGCTCCCTTCAAATGAATATCTTTATGATTTGATGCCATATAATTCTTTAAACTAGAGGAATAGTTCAAGATTAAGAGTGACTATCACCCTGAAAAGAACAGTGTAACAAAGTAAGTGCTATTTTTATTAGTATGTCCCCTCGATATATTTCAAAGGGATGCTCTGAAAATTAATGAGAAAAACTGTAAAGTGCATTGAGTTTCTTTAAGCATCCAATAGTGCCATCCATTCAAAAGAAAAATTAAAATTACCCACTCTTGAATATGCATGCTAGATGAAAGGAGAAACAACATGATACTTCTAGAAGTATCTTTTTCAGTACTGACTGAATTTTCAGCCATTTTCTTCAGCTTACTGGTTAAAGCAGGGGAGTTAGCATACTCCTTGCTCTCCACTATTCTTTGTAGGTTCTCCCTGTATCTTCGTTTTGAGGTTCATTCTATTAATATATATCATTCAATTAAAATTCTGGCAGCTGTTGTCCCAGATCCCAGGTCACTCCTTCCTCAATAGGTTCAGTAGATGGTTCACAATTGTTCTCCCCTCCCTAATTCTTGCCCTCATATTAGGAAACAGATAAATAGACACACAGGCACACACAAGCACACATACACACGCACACACACTCCTTCAAATTTCCTAACCAAGTTCCTCAACCTACTTATTTCCCATGAGCTCCCACCTCAGTTACACACAAAGATGGACATACTCTTGATCTTGCTCATTCATAATTGTAGCACCTCCATGTTCAAGATTTCTAAAATCCCCTCATCTAACCACAATCATACTGCTTCCTCACTTTTCTTCCTGTTTTTCCTCATAAAATCCTATTTTTTCATCCACACTTAGCCATCAATTCTCTCCCAGCCAGACCATCTCCATTGCACTCTCCCCTTATTCTCTCCTCTTTAAGTAACTTGACTTTTAGGGGACTAATTCAACTATATTGTCCTGGTCTCTTTAATCTTTAATTACCTTATCACATCACTGATTATGCCCTGACAAGTCTCAGCCTTGGAAACACTCCTACCATTTAGCACTTTTGCTCCTATATTTACATGCAGAATGAAAGTGGAGAAAATTATGCAACTGTTCTGACTGGAATCACTAAAAACTTATCTTAAATAACCTCAAATAGGCTCTCACTGCTAGATAATACTAATATACATCCCTTATCAACTCACTATTCCCCGGTTCAGAGTGGCTCTTCCTAACTTTGTCATCTCTCCTCAAATCTTCCATGGCTCCCTCACTCCTATATCAAACTTCTCTGCTGAGATTTTTTTTTAAATTTATTTTTAATAACTAATTAATTTTATTTGCAAAACATTTGTATGGGTAATTCTTCAACACTGATCCTCACAAAGCTCTCAGTTAACCTATTTCCCCCCCCCAGTCCCCACCTCTCCCCGAGATGGCAGGAAATCCACTACATGTTAATTATGTTAAAATACTTGACAAATAGAATATATGTATACATATTTCCACACTTATCATTGTTGTTCTGCTGAGATTTTTGCCTCCTATTTTACAGAAAATTTCACAGTGAAGCCATTCACTGTGAGGCAATTCACTCTTTTCCTCTCTTCCTTCTGCTACCTTCTCCTTTATCCCAACTCAAAAGATGAAGTGGCCTTATTTGTTACAAAAGCTAACCCCTCCAGTTATTCAAGTAATCCCATCCAATCAACATACTGTCCCCTCTGTTATTTCTACTCTATATCACTTATTTTTAATCTCTCTCTACTTGCTGACTTGTTCTGACTGCTTTCGAATGTTTTGCTATCTCCTCCATCCTAAAAAAATCTTCACTTGATTCTTTCATCCCCATTTCTTCTCTTTGTAGCTAAATGCCTTGAAAAGGTCATGTATAATGGATGTCTCCAACTTCACTCTTCTCACACTCTCCTTTTATTCCCTTTCAATCTGATTTCCAATCTTGCCATTCCATCAACACTACCTATGATCTCATAGTTGCCAAATTCAATGAGCTTTTCTTAATATTCATTTTCCTTGACTTTCCTGCAGTTTCTGACACTCTTGACCTCACTCTCTTCCTTGACACTATTTTCTCTCAAGTTTTTGGTTCTTTCCTGTCCTCTTTATCTGATCACTCCTAAAGTTCCTTTGAAGAATCCTCCTTCAGATCATGACTATTTACCATAGGTATCCCTCAGGCTTCTGTCCTAAGCCCTATTCTAGTTTCCCTCTATTTTATTTCACTTAGTGATCTCATCAGTTTTCATGAATTTAATTATCATCTCTATGACCCAGGCTCTCTGCAGCCCTCAAATATTGCATCATGTCACCTTTCAGATATCTCAAACTGGAGGTTCATTATACATTTCAAATTCACTCTGACCAAAAAGGGAACTTATTATCCCTTCCCACCATCCTTCTTTCTATCGTGTCTTTCTAATTACTGCTGAGGGAGACATCTTCCTAGTCTGTCAGATTCATTCAAGACTTCATTATCTCTTATGGCATTCCCCCAATCCAGCCCCTATATCCAGTTGTTAAGACTTGTTGATTTCACCTTTGTTAACATTTCTCAAAATATGTCCCTT
Organism: Myrmecobius fasciatus; assembly: GCA_023553655.1. Lineage (NCBI taxonomy): Eukaryota > Metazoa > Chordata > Mammalia > Dasyuromorphia > Myrmecobiidae > Myrmecobius > Myrmecobius fasciatus. Next base: position 142,404 of record JAJPUD010004311.1, read on the forward strand.
TCTCTTCAACATTGTCATCATTCTAGTACAAGCCCTCATCAACTCACAGGTAAGACTACTGGAATAGACTACTAGTAGATCCACCTTCCTCTTATCTTCCAACTCCATCCTTCCTTCCATTCATCACCAAAGTGATTTTCTTAGAATATAGATCCAACTAAGTCACTCCCCTACTCAAAAAACTCCCAGTAGTTCCTTATTGCCTACAAGATTAAATGCAAAATGCTTTTTTTGGCATTCAAAGCCCATCATAACTTAATTCTCTCCTAACTTTTTATTATCTTCTACCTTACTCCCAGCCATGTCCTTTGACTTGATGACCTGGCCTCTTGCCATTCCATCCACAAGATGCTCCATCTCTCTCTCATTTCTGGGAATTTTCTGGCTATTTCTTATGCCTGGAACGCTCTCCCTCCTCAATACCACAGACTTACTTTCCTGGCTTCCCATGAGTCTCAATTCCTATCTTTTACAGAAAGTCTTTCTCAAACCTTTTTAATTCTAATGTCTTCCTTCTCTTAATTATTCTGGGTATGTTCTGTATATAGCTTGTTTTGTATATATTTGTTTGTATATTGTCTCCTCCTTTAGACTGTAAACTCTTTGGAGACAGGGATTGTCTTTTTGCATCCCCAATATTTAGCATTTAGAAACTTGAGTAGAGGAAAGAGAGAGAGATAGCAAAGAGATTAGACAAAGGTTGTCCTCAAGAAGCAGGCTTGCTTGGCATAGATCTGCATAGTAGATAAGAACAGGTAATCAGAAATTGAAAATGTTTAATACAGTTGCTTTGGGACAAATTAAGACTATGTTAGAAAAATAGAGAAAAAGTGAAAATAGTAACATAAAGGACTCATTGGAACTTAAGCAAAATACAATTTCAAACTTTAAAAGTACCCTCAAAATAATTATCCTAGGATCTTATGTTCCTAAGATCACAGATTTCAGAGCTGGAAAGCAGATCATAAGTCCAACTACTTATTTTGAGAAACTGAGGCCCAGGGACACCAAAGGCAAACTCCAGGTCATATCATAATACTACTACTTTACATATTTACATCTTAGTTATTCAATTGTAATGGAATTTTAACAAATTATTCATTGCTAGGAATCTCAATGCAAGTTTATGTGACAGAAATGATGTATGGCTGACATCCATTCTTTCTATACTAAGTTAGCAAATGAAAAAAGAAATGCTTTGAAAAAAAGAAAATGTTACATATACCAGCCTCCCAAGTGGTCTGAGAGTTTAGGTCACTGGGATCTGAAGAGGTTGGGATTAATAAGATAATGAAGAGAAAATGAAGAGTAACTGTTAATTGTTAGCAAGGCAAAAACAAAAGAACAAATGCAGAATCCCCCCCAAAAAGCCAAGGTCTTCTAATACAAAATATCTCAATTTCCCCCTTCTATTCAATGTATACCACCTGGTTCCTGGGTTGGGGTAGCTGTTAGAGAGGAAAAGATAATATACACCTGTTACACAAAGTGTCCTGTAAATCATATCATTGAAATTCATTCTATAGGGGCCATCAACTAAAAAACTGAAAGAGAAGTCAAATGCAAAAGCTTTTAAAAAAACAAACTATGATTTCATCTAATATCAAGTAATCTTCTAAAGAATTTTATCCTACCCTCCATCATGCTATCTCTGAGCTGGTGTTTTAGGTGACTTAGAAGAGATTTCAAGGGAACTTGTTTTTATTGTCTTTTACACATCTTTTGCAATAAATAATACATATTATTATAACAAAAACACAATTGTAATCTTTAACACAATATATTAATGATAGAATTAATAACAATTACATAATTAACACAAGAATTATAATTAAATATCATTAGTAGTATTATTACAAGCAAAAGATTTAGGAAACAAATAATATATAGAAAGAATGTGCTTAATTAGCTTCCAAGGATCAATGAGATTCTTGATATATTTTCTCTTGGTACTGATCTGATTATTTGATTAGATCTGATCAGACATGGTTTCTTTCCATTGCTGAGGATTTTAACACAGGACAAGCAGACTTTCCCTTCATTATGAATGATTCCATTACTACAGATACTCAAGACAATCTCTGGAAATAAGCAGAATTACCCTCATTTTATATATTTTATTAATAATGACAATCTAAAAGTTATTTAGTGCTTTGCAGGTGCTGAGCACTTTATGCATATTATTTTATCTGAACCTCACTCAGAAACTGATAACATGGAGATTATCCCCATAGTATAAAGGCTGAGCCTTAAAAGATGTACTTATGGCCACACAATAAGTAAGAGTCTGCATTATTCTAACTTTTAAGATGAACTTTCATGACTCAATGCTGCCTTTCATGTTTTGTAACCTTGATCATTCGATCATATTATATATATGCCAAGATCTAGTAACTTAGTAACCCAAAACTATAAATAAAAAAAAAAGAGAAGCTTAAAACATTTTTTTATATCTGAAGTCAGTTTGCTTACCCATAAACTAGAAGATTCTTTTCAACTCTGAAACATTCACTCCTTGCATAACCCTGTGACTTGTCCTGAGGTCTCCGAGGCTTTGTGCTAGGCTTTTCTTCTGAATCACTTTCCAAATCTGAAAATTCCATCAGCTCATCTTCTTTCACAGCACTATAAAGTCTAGTTTGCTTCCTCACTCTTGGAGTGTCAATAACCAGGTTGTTCTGAAACAAAAAAACAGAAAGAAATGTGAAACTTGTGGGGGAAAAAAAAAACAAAAAACAGTTCTACAGATGAGATAAATATCTGAATGGGACTTTTACTCACTCGTCCATTTAGAGCATCAATGTCCAATTCAGCTTTTTTAGCCCACTTCTGCCAAAAATTTGGATCATCCAAGGATATGTCTGTTCTATTTCCAGATGCAACAAAACTAGCCTGAAGGTTGAAGATACATGCATCAATAAATATGTAACTTTAAAAATTGTGTATTCTTCCTCCCCCCTCCCCACATTTCCTGAAATTCAATCATTCATTCAACAATCAGGTAACAGGTACTGAGCAACATCTTAATTTAACATTATAACAGCAAGTTATCAAGGAAAAGCAGTAGTTTTCCCTTACTCTGCTGCTGCCTAACATAATCAGATCTCATTGTAACAGATTAATTCACACCTTAGCAAATGTAGAGCCCTTCCCTTCAGACTCAATAGTAATGGTGTGTGTCCGCCTCAGAAGGATCTGATCAATATCTTCTTCACAGAATTTAGACCCTTCATCCTCTTCATCCATAAGTGCACCATAAGCACCTTTGCGGAGAAGATCTTCTATTTCTTTCTTGGAAAGCTGCTGTACCTAAAATCAAGGAATAGAATGCATTAACATTTTATTTCACAAAGACAGAGAGTACAATAAATTCAGGTAAAATAAAGCATGATACAAATAAATGCTTAATTCATTCTGAGAATAAAATTATTTTGCCCCAATAATTAATATAAACTTCATAATAAGCAAGAAATCAGTACAGAGTTTAGAGACATTTTTTTTTTTACCCCATTTGTAGCATTTTCTCTTCCACTCATGGATTGTAAAACAGCTTTATCCAGGCCAAGTTTCAAGCTTGCCTTGTCAAACATTTCTCTTTCATAAGAGTTTCTTGTGATTAATCTGTAGATTTTTACAGATTTGCTTTGTCCTATTCTGTGACATCTAGCCTGGGCCTGGAAGAAAGAGAAATTAGTGGGGGATGGTAGAGAAGAAGAAAATTCACTTGCAAGTTAAATAAATATAACTGACTCAATGAGTTTAGGGATGATTTAGAATATTAATAATACATTAAGATATTATTTGTAATGTTTAATACACTTAATAAAGTAACATAAACCGGCTTTTTTTTGCATAAAGCATTATCAGCATTAGATAACAAAATTTTAAGCAATTCATCTGGTGTTTATCTGCTTTAGATATTTATTTTATTCATATTTATTCAGCATATACATGTATGTTTAACCATGCACATACATCTTCCCTGTTAGAATGTAAACTATTTACAAACAGGAATTGTTTTATATGGTTTTATTCACTATACTTACATGGCCCGGCACATAGCAAGTCCTTAATAAATGCTTATTAATTGATTTTTTTTAAACTAATGATCATAATAGTTAAATGTTATTTAAAAAACGAAAACAAAAACAAAACAAAAAAAACTAAGCAAGAATTGTCTCCTGGGTTACCTGAAGATCATTTTGGGGATTCCAGTCTGAATCAAAGATGATGCAAGTATCAGCAGCAGTCAGATTAATGCCCAAACCTCCTGCTCTTGTACATAGGAGGAAAACGAACCTATCAGAGTCAGGCCTAGAAAACCTGTCAATAGCTGCCTGACGAAGGTTGCCTCTTACTCGGCCATCAATTCTTTCATATGGGTACCTGAAATAGAATAATGTTACAAAAAGGTCTGGCAGTTCATTTTGTGTTTCTTCAAAATCTTCATTCTCCTTATCTCAATACAAATTAGATATTCATGCTATTCAGCATGATGGACATGTTTATTTACCAGCAGAATTATAATATGTAAATTCATAATATGTTTGAATCATAAAAGATCTTAAAGATGATTTAGTCAAACTCTTTCATTTACAGATAACAAAACATATATTTTGTTCAGGGTAAAAAGGGGGATATCTTTTTTCTTTTGTTTAAAAAATAGACATCTCTTCTGTCTATTCCCCTCCTGAAAACAATTTTTCTCTTTCAGTATAATATTTGGGTCATAGAAATAACTCTCAAACTGCCAAAAAAAATTATCTAAATCAATTCAAATGCAATTTGTATTCTTGGTAAGAAATATTTCTCTCATCTTCCCCATCCCACTCCTGTTCTCCTTAAAAAAAGATGAAAATGATGAACTAAAGAATAGCTCAGTAAGAGCTAGGTACCATATTGAAGTAATTATGTAAAATACAATTAAAGAGGAATGCTACATAATTCTATAACTATATATGTATTTCTCATCTTCTACCTCCTACCCCAACATCAGTTAGATCACTGAAAACTTCAGTGGTTCAATTTTTATTCCATTTATCATGTGTCACTTATATTGTCAAAAAGTGAACATATCTGTAAGTTGATTTTTATTTTATTTTTATTCTTATCATACTGTTGCCCTTACCGTCTTTGAATGAGGTAGTCTTCCAGTATGTCCAAGCAGCGCACCATCTGGGAAAAGATAAGCACCCTGTGGCCACCAGCCTTCAGTTTTGGCAGCAGCTTGTCAATCAGCACTAGCTTGCCAGCAGCCTGGATCATTGCCTGGAGCTGAAAATCTGGAGAGTCTGCATTGTGTGTTTCTTTAAACTCTTCCAAAATTTTCTCTTCAGCACCTGCAGAGATTGGACAGCATTACGTGAATACAGTACAAGGTTTTTATTACTAAAAACAATGAACTTGCTTTCAAGACCTGATGCAGGCTGTAGGAATGGTGCAAGATCTATACTTATATTTATGAACAAGAATATACAAACTGACACATAGATAAGCCTAAGCAAAAACATAACTGCACAGAAGGGATCAAAGTTTTAAGTATAACACATTTGAAGAAAAAAGACATTTTTTCTTCAATAAACAAGTGTTTGCTGTCTGTAATAACTGAATTTCAACAACAGACTGTCAAGCCAGAAGTGGCAAAAACAAGCCAATGGGCCAGATACCTGCTGAAATTTTGGAAGCTAAATTGTTAAAGAAATGAAGAAATGTTTACTAGCAGAACACAAACACGAACAACCAAAATATGTTCTAGGATTAAGAAAATGACATTTTAAAAACCAGAGTACAGTATGGCAATTTTAGGCTATCAGCACATTAACAGTCATTGCCCAAAATCAATACAAAGCAAGGCTCATATTTCTAGGTTATTTAATGATTATATATATATATATATACATATATATATGCCTCCATTTATTTTGGTTTTGACATTTTTTCCCTGGTAGTTAACCAAGGGAAAAAAATGCTATCCATAATTATCCAAAGCTTTTTCATTGACATTGCAGTAAATATTTCATAAGAACTTTTAAGCTTGAATTCCTCCTCCCAAAAAATCAAATTTGGTACTTGTTTTGAGGTACTACAAACATGAAAGAATGAAATTATTTTCTTTCTCCACAACAGACGTTTTGTTCTTGATAGATTATTTAGACAGTAGCAAACAAAGCTTTCTATATTGCTAAGGAATTTCAACTTAGAAATATAAAGCCCTGGTCTGGTCTCTAATCATGTCTGTGAAATAAATTTGGCATGGCTTTTGATTCAAGCTACATTCTGGACAGAACAAAAATGTGGATTAAATAAAATTCTTTATGAGATAGAGTTCTATTACAAAGGGGTTATAAATATAAAACCCTAGTCTCAGGAACTAACTTGTCAATCGACAAGCATTCATTTAATAGCAACTATATGCATGGTATGTGCTAAGCAAAAAGCTTATAACTTCTTCCTCCCATTTCTAGTCCCCCCCCCAAGTATTTAAATTAATTGTGGGGGGGGTGGGATGGGGGAGTTAAGTATATGGCCAGGTTTTTAAAAGTTAAAAGTGTGGAAAGAAAAATTTTTAATCAAATAGAACTGCCTTTACAAGCTGATGACATAACTTCAAATGTATCTCTATTGAAAGTTTACTAATAAAAATCAACTCATACTATGGTCATGTGTGCAACTATGATATACTAACTCTGTGTGTGTGTGTGTGTGTGTATATATATACACATAGATTTTTTTCTTTTTACTGAGAACCAGTTAAAAATATGCAATTCCTTCATCAAGTACTAAAACTTTTTGGAAAACACTAACTTTTCTTCTCCTGAAGAACATTTAAAAATTAACACACAGGGTGTTTTGAAAATCTTAGTGTGGTTTTAAGCTTTAATAGTTTAAATTATAATAAATTGGTAGAACAAAAAAAAGGGGGGGGGTCTATGGTCTATGGCAAGAGAAACACTAGTATTTCCAAATGGGATTCCCCGCCCCTTCAATAACTCATATATCATTAGCATTTTTGGGTCTACAAAGTGTTTTTTTTTTTCATAAAACCCTGCCATTAAGACAGTGTATTATTTTTTCTTATAGATGACAAAACTGAAATTTCACTAATTTTTCCATAATCCTATACTATTAGTAGTTATTTTTTTGAACCCAGGCCTTTACACTTTTAAATCAAACTACTTCCCATCAAAATAAGTCTTAATAATTAACCTTTATATAGCATTTAGCATGTCCCATCAACTGCACTATGCACTTCACAATTATTACTTACACTGATCTTAACAAGCTGAGGTAGATGTCATTATACCCATTTTACAGATGAAAATACCAAAGCAAAAATGTCTTGCCCAGGATCACACAAACAGAAAATATCTGAGGGCTGGATTTAAACTCAGGTCTTTATGATTCCAAACTCAAGGCTCACTATATACCCCTAAGAAGATAGATAGGTATGAGAGGTCCCTGGAAAGCAAAACTTTTTTGATGGTGAAAGACTAACCCTTTAATATTTGGGAAGTGCTTCTGTGATATTTTGATTAATAATAATAATAATTTCTCATTCATAGTTAATATTTCATCATCAGAACACACTGTCAGAGTCCATGCTAAATTTTAAGTTTTCTTTGACTCCAAGTCCAGAGCTTCCCCTTTCTGCCATACCCCCCCCCCAAAAAAAGATATTTAAATATATAAACTAAATTTTCTGGATATTTTTATTCATCAACAATGATAGAGTTATTTTGACAAAACAAGCCTTGATTAAAAAAAAAAAAAACAAACTAGTGACAACTGAAAATACTATTATACAAAGGTAGAATTTTTAGACTAAACAGAAGCCTAAAATATTGTGTTAAGCAGATTAGGTTTTAGGTTTATTCTTTATCTTTATTCAAACTAGAAAACAAAGAACATCATCCTTGATTTTAAAATTTTTCAAATTAGAATTAAGTGGTAAATGAACTATTTTAAAAGTTAGTTATTATACTTCCTAGTAAGGCCTATTTTATAAACCTTAAAGGCACACCATATATGCATATGCATATATGTAAATAAATACACACAACACAAATTGACACATGGCTTTAATTTAAAGCTCTTTTTGTACTGGAATTCTGCATGTAAATTTTTATTTGAAGTTAGTAATCACCATATCTGGGGGTGCTGACTAGACTGTAAGGTTGGATTTTTTTTTGATCATGAAGAAAGCCTAATATAGATATTTAACCAGCATACTGAAGCCATTAATACAGATGATTTGCTTTTACAAATCAACAGGAAAGTTAGCAAAATTTCTCTTTATAAAGACATACCAATTTTCCCTTTATAATTTTACTTTCTCTTTTTTAGTGGAGATAGAAAACAAATGGCAACTATCTACAGAGGGGAGGAAGGGGAGATAAACATCCTTCGATTAATCCTGATCATTTACAGACTTTATCTAATTTTCTAATATTGAATATAAGTATAGTTCACTGAACTTAGTAAAGGCTGAACCAACACAAAATATAAAGATTTGGTTATTTAACCCTGCTGCCTGCTTGATTTTTTTTTTTTTAATGATGTATATATTGGATTTATTCAGTCTAATGATCTACCTTCACTGCTAGATCTTCTTCTGCTGCACTACTGATTTAACAGGTACATTTTAAAAACATATTTTAAAGTGTACATTTAAAAAACAAATGTACATCAAATTCACTTTCTCTTATTAAATAAAATATATTAGAGTCATTTCGAATTTTTTTTTAATTTTTATTTTATTTGCATAACATATGTGTGGGTAATTCTTCAACAATAACCCTTACATAGCTTTCCGTTACAAATTTTTCCCCCCAACTCCCCACCCCTCCCCTAGATGGCAGGATATCCACTACATGTTAATTATGTTAAAATATTGGCAAATCGAATATATGTATACATATTTCCAAACTTATCATTGGTGTGCAAGAAAAATCTTATCTACACGAACGATATATCAGATAAAGGAAACACAATGTAAGCAAACATCAATCAAGGAGTATGAGAATGTTATGTTGTGGTCCACATTTCGCATCCCTCTCTCTGGGTGTATATGGCTTTCTTCAGTAAACAATTGGAGGTGGTTTGAAACATTTCATTGTTGAAGAGAGCCATGTCCATCAGAATTGATCGTCATATAGTACTGTTGTTGCTGTGTATAATGATCTCCTGGTTCTGCTCATTTCACTCAGCATCAGTTCATGTAAGTCTCTCCAGGCCTCTCTGAAATCATCTTGCTGGTCATTTCTTACAGAACAATAATATTCCATAACATTCATATACCATAATTTATTCAGCCATTCTCCAATTGAAGGGCATCTATTCAATTTCCAGTTTCTAGCCACTACAAAAAGGGCTGCCACAAACATTCTTGCACATGTGGGGCCTTTTCCTTCCTTTATGATTTCTTTGGGATATAAGCCCAATAGAAATGCTGCTGGGTCAAAGGGTATGTACAGTTTGATAACTTTTTGAGCATAGCTCCAAATTGTTCTCCAGAATGGCTGTATGTCATTTCGAATTTTAATCTTCCTTTTCAGTTCCATATCTAACTTAGTGCACTAACTTAGTATGCTTTCTTGTCCATACTCCAGACTACTTAACTAAATAAGAATTTATTAAATGCCCACTACTTGGAAGACACTACACTAAGGGCTAAGAATACAAAGATAGAAACATAACAAACCTGGATCATAGGGAATTTATAATCTAATGTTGGAGGATGGGGGAGACAAGTATATAACTAAGAAAGAAGAGTGAGAGAGAGATTAAGGAGATCAAGAACTCCTTTAAGCAGAGATCTGGGCTTCCTAGGAAGAAGTGCCCCTAGGGCAGGGCCTTGAGGGAAGGGAGGGGGATAGTGATTGGAACTGAGCCTAAACAGGATGGTGGACAGCATAAACAAGGCAGAAGAACTTTTGAAAAACAAGGAAAGGAGGGCAGTATGAGATAAGATAAGGTGAGAAAGGGTGGAGCCAAGTTTTGGATGACCTTGAATACTGGAGCCAGATATAAGTAATAAAGTTGTAGCTAAAAAGTACTGGAAAAAAAAATACTTTTAGAAAACTACTCTTCTGGCCAGGTACATGTCTTAATAGCTGCATTCTTCAGATCAGGGTTTTCCCTTAAGAGTTATTACAAGGGGCTCTTCAATCTCTATATTTAACAAGCTTTCTCATTTTGATACATATTTGGCTTTAATAAAATATGCAATATGATTCCATATAATAAAGAAGTAAATATTCTATAAATTGAATAAATATATTTGGCATATTACTGTTTTTCAAATGTACATAAATGCATTTGTGCCTGCTAGTATGTATTTTGTTAATCAGCAATTTAATAATATAATTATAATGTAGAAAGTCAGAAATGTCTTCATGCTAAAAAGAAAGACTTTATATGCTTAAAAAAAAAAAAGTTTGGAGCCACTGCTTTTGACCACAATTTCCTAGTATACAGATATATTTAAAGTACATATTTAATAAGCATTTGAGGACTTGGTTGTAAAGAAAGACAAGGTAACCCCCCTATCCATGGTAGAGCAAATCAGTGATTGCCAAAGAGAATACTATGAACAGTCATTAGCTATTACAGCTACTAAATGAGCTATACATGAAAGCAATGTCAACTAGTCAATTAGCATTTACTAAACACCTACTATGTACCAGGAACAGGGCTAAAGACCAGGAATACAAAGAAATGCGGGGGAAAAAATATCCTTGATATCACAGAGTACATAGTCTAATAAGGACAATAACATGCAAACTAGATATATTTAGGATAAATGTGGGGTAAACTCAGAAAGAAGGCACTAAGATTAAGGAGGACTATGAAAGACTTCTTGAAGATGGTAGGATTTGACTTCAAGGAAATTAGGAAAGTTAGAAGAAATGAAGAAAGAGAGAATTCCAGGAGTGGGAAATAGTGAAAATTCAGGAAATCAAGAGAGAGTGATGTGTGTGAAGGACAGCATCGTGGTCAGTATCATTGAATCAAAGAGGATATAGAGAAGAGTAAGCTATAAGAAGGCAGAAAAGGAAGGAAACGGATAGTGTCACAAAACATCAAGAAGAGGATGGGGGGGAGAGAAGAGGGTGATGAAGATCAACTGTCATCAATAGTAATTAGTATTACCATTAGATGTGGCAATTAAAAGATTATTAAAGACTTTGGAATATGATAAAGCTAACAAAGAGTTTAAAAGACTGGTAGAAGAGAGGAAATTGAGACAGAGATGGCAGGGGAAAAGGTGAGACCTTCCACATGTGGCTAACTTAAGTCAACAAGACAGCCAGAAGAGAGGAAAATTGCAGTCCTGCCCCAGTTTAATCTGGTTAAACCACTTTTCAAGTAATGCATAGTTTTAGGTGCAAACATTTTAGACAGAATATCAACAAGTTGGAGACACTGTAAAAGAGAGTGACCATGACACTGATGTGATGATGTCATGAAATAAGAAAATGGGGATGGAGAAAATGAAAGAGAAGCTATGATGGGTTGTGAAGTAGGAAGAGTCAAGCATACTTTATTTGTCCTAAGAAAACAAAGCTAGGAGCAAAGGATGAATAGAAGTAACAGAAAAGTTGTTTTTAGTTCAACCTAAAGAAATAAGTTAATCCTTAATTTTTCTAGGGGTAAATTTTTACAACTATGAAAAACTGCAAATCTTTCATCAGATATTGGTGAAAATATACTTTTCTGCATATAATTCTTTCTAAAAACATTTAATTATTAGAAATATTAATTCTCATAACATATTTTTCTACCAGTAACCATGACCCAACTCATAAAAATCAGGAGAAAGGAAAGGCAACATTAGACAGGAAGGGGAATAGTGCTGTCAGAAGAACAGACTCTTACTGAGGTAAAAAAGGGAAAGGGGAAACCCTCCATGCCACTTCCAATCTTCCTTTCAGCTCAGTGGTTGAACTGTTAGAAGCACATGTCTTGGTGGCAAGGAGCAGGGAAGGTGGGATTCCTGGCTGGAGGGAGGGCAGGGTTGATGACAATCTCATTTACCCACAAATTTAGTTGCTTTTTCATTTTCCCCAATTCCTTTATTACACATGTGAAAAGGGATTTTAGCCCTTTCTGGAGCAAATTAAAGAATCCTTTTATGAATACTTTCATCCTTTTTTGCAGATATAATGGATTGAAATGCAAAGCCAACAGGGACCACAGACATTCTGGCAGGAACTTAATCTTAACACCTTTATTTTCTCACTCAATTGCATTACTGACTTTGCATATTTTGGGTTTAACTTGCATTATACTTTGGGGGGGGGAATAATTGCAACACAAAATTTGAGTTTTAAGGTAAACAAGGAAAATACCCAACAAAGTACAGGGAGTTCTTTACAATGGTAGAGTGAATAAGATCAGTAAAGTGCCCGGTAGGAAAGTACTTCACAAACTTGCATGCATTTTGCTTCTTATCTATATCACTATTGAACGTAGTGATAAATGTGCACAGTTGCCAATGGGAAAATGAAAATAAGTTTACTAATAAAATCGCAAGAATGCTTGAAGTCATGAAAGTTATACACTGAAATATTGAGAACTGATTATACTTCCTATTCATCAATCGCAGAAAGTTGAAGGAATTCGCACTCAAGGACAGGCTGGACCAGAAGACTTCTGAGAGATAATGACTCAGAATATAATGGAAATCTTAATAAAATAATACTATACCAGAAGGCTATACTATGAGGCTTCTATAAAAGGGAATTCCTTGTAGATGGAATGAAGACAGGGAACTGAAATGTTTGAATTCCTTGAAATGGCTGACTCTAAATCCCATTGAACTACATCAGTAGAAGAGTTCCATTCTTGCCTATTGACTAGAATTTTCAGGCATGGATTTATCCATTCAATAAGCATTTACTTTGCCACTAAAATGAGCCATTAACTTTGACAGTCATAGGAGATATCAGATGAAAGAAAATCCCTGTCCTCAAAAGGTATACATTCTATTTAGAGAAAATAGCATGTGAATATATAAGTACAAAATATATAAAAAGTAACTGGGAGGGAAGAAAGAGATTTAGAAAAGCCTCATGTAGAAGATGACATTTAAGCTGAGCTTGGAAGCTAGAAATTTCAAGAGGCAGAAATGAAAAAGACTACATTCCAGTAAGTACAGCCCATACAAAAGCAGGGAGATGAAAAAAAAATCCCATATAGGGAACAGTAAATAAGGTGTTATGACTGGAATACTTGTATAAGAGGAGTATGAAATCTAAAAAGACAGACTGGAACCAGATTGTGAAATGTTTTAAATGTTAAAGAGATTTTTATTTAATCTCAAAGCAACAGAGAACCTCTAGTTCTTTGAGCATAGAAACAACATGGTCAAATTGCTATTTTTGTAGTTGGATGGATGGATAGATGGATGGATGGTCGATGGATGGAGAAAGAAAAGACTGCAAGTAGTAAAGATTAATTAAGATGCAAGAGTTCAAGTAAGAAGACCAAACCCAAGTGCTTAGCAGAGTACCTGGTACACAGAAGTGCTTAATAAATATTTGCTGGCTAGTGGACAGGTGAGTATAAAGAAGCAAATGGGTCCCTTTCCCTCCTTTAAAATCTCTTTGGGATATAGGCCCAGTAGAAACACTGCTGGGTCAAAGGGTATGCACAGTTTGATAACTTTTTGAGCATAGTTCCAAATTGCTCTCCAGAATGGTTGGATCCGTTCACAGTTCCACCAACAATGTATCAGTGTCCCAGTTT
>JAJPUD010004311.1:157243-203213 GCA_023553655.1 Myrmecobius fasciatus
TGTGCTGCGATGAAGATAGTCATATACATCCAGAGAGAGGCCTGTGGGAACTGAGAGTGAACCACAACACAGCATTTTAACGCTTTCTGTGAATATTTCCATGCATTTTGTTTTCCTTCTTAGGTTGTTTTTTTCTTCTTCTCTTTCTAGATCTGATGTTTCTTGTGCAGTAAGATAACTGTATAGATATGTATACATGTATTGTATTTGTCATATAATTTATCCTATCTAGCATGTATTAGATTACCTGTCATCTCGGGGTGGGGGGGGGGGGAAGGAAAGGAAAAGCTTGGGAAAAAAAAAAAGTTTTTTTGCAAAGGTCAATGTTGAAAGGTCACTCATATGTTTTGTAAATAAAAAGCTTTATAAAAAAAAAGAAATCACATTAAAGGAACTGTGAAAATAAAAAAAAAAAAGAAGCAAATGGAAGATTAATAACTGAATGGATACAGAAAAGAGAGTATGAAGTGTTGAAAATTCCATAGGTCTGGATGATCAAAAAGATGGTGATATTCTTGACAGAACAGAAGTTAGGGAGAGAATCAGCTGTTTGTCAGAATTATAAAATGAGTTCAGTTTGAACAAAATGAGTTTGCAATGCCTATAGGACATCCAGTTCAAAGTTTCTCATAGGTCACTGGCAATATGGCATTGAAATTCAGGAAAGAGAAACTAAAGATGAATCTGGGAGTCATGTATGTAATAATCATCTGTGTAATGATCCATGAAAGCTGAAGAGCATACCAAGTGGGAAGAGTTCTAAGGTCAGATTGTTGGGGGATATCCACAACAGAGTGTACCTTCTACATGAGGCTTTACCTGTTCACCCCAACAGTTAGTTTTCTTTTTTCCTCTCCCCTTTCCCAGCAATCTCATATTTCATTATCTCTGATCACTAGACTGAAAACTTCTCAAGGAAAGGGACTATTTCACATTTGACTTAGATCCTCAGTACCTAGCACAATGTCTGGTACATACAGAGAGTGCTTAATAAATGCTTGTCAATTAACTGATTGAGGAAGATTCAGGAAAGGGTATTGGCTAGACAAGTAGGAAGAGAAACAGAATCAGAAAAGTATCACAAAAGTTCAGAAAGTATCCAGAAAGAAAGGGTGGACAATTATGTTAAATGGTGCAGAAAGATCAAGAAAAAAAGATTACTAGATTTAGTTCTTAAAAGATACTGGTATTTCTAAGAGAGAGCAGTTTCAGTTGAATGATAAGGATATAAAAGTCAGACTGTAAAGTAGCTGCAATGGATGTAAATAGCTTTTTCTAGATCTTATATTTTCTAGTTTAAAAGAGAAATATAAAGGTCAAATTCAGGATGATAGCAGGGTTAAGTAAAGCTTTTTTAAGGAAAAAGGAAAGCTGTGCTTATTTAAAGGTAGCAGGGGAACATGTGCAAAAATGTTTGTGGCAGTCCTTTTTGTAGAGGCTAGAAACTGGAAATTGAATGGATGCCCATCAATTGGAGAATGGCTGAATAAACTATGGCATATGAATGTCATGGAATATTATTGTTCTGTAAAAAACGACCAGCAGGATGATTTCAGAGAAGCCTGGAGAGACTTGCATGAACTGATACTAAGTGAAATGAGCAGAACCAGGAGATCAATATACATGGCAACAAGACTATATGATGATCACTTCCAATGGACATGGTTCTCTTCAACAATGAGATGTTTCAAACCAGTTCAGTAATGAAGCCATATACACCTAGGGAGAGGCCTGTGGGACCTGAATGTGGACCACAACATAGTATTTTCACGCCCTTTATTGATATTTGCTTGCATTATGTTTCCCTTCTCAGATTTTTTTTTTCTTGTAGATCCGATTTTTCTTGTAGAGCAAGATAAACTGCATAAATATGTATGTACATATTCGGTTTGTCAAGTATTTTAACATAATTAACATGTATTAGACTTCCTGCCATCTAGGGGAAGGGATGGGGGGAAGGAGCGAAAAATTTGTAACAGAAAGCTTTTCAAGGGCCAATGTTGAAAAATTACCCATGCATATGTTTTGCAAATAAAAAGCTTTAATTTAAAAATAAATAAATAAGTAAAAAAGAAAAAAAATAGATATTAAAAGAACCAAAAATGGGAGATGCACAATACTGGATTTCATCAAGAACATGGAAATAAGTAAGAAACACATTTTATCTAACAAATGCTAGCCTCATTATTGTTATCATTATCATTAAATTCATATTGCACAGCCCCCCCCAATAAATGAAATAAAAAATAAATAAAAAATAAAGGTAGCAGGGAAGAAATCAGTAGATATAGAATTTGAATGCTAAAAAGAGAGGATGATTGCAACAACAAGCTGCCAAAAGAGACAGAAGGGTATGGGATAAAGAATATAGGTGAAGAAGGGCTGCATTAATCAGGGACTGGAATAAAGGAGCAAAAACTAAGGGATCATCTATAAGAGCTTTGAGATATTGAAAAAGGAAGAAGAGGGCTATTATGTGCCAGATACAGAAATTATGCCAAAACATGTTGACAATTTCCCAACTGGGTTTTTTCACTGATCCTGCTTTACAATTTATATGAGTTCAAGAGCACATTTTATCTTTTATTCAGACTATTGCAGTTTGTTCTGGATCTAAACCTAGATCCACTCTAATCCTGTTCCTTACTAGTTAGTTAATCTACATTTATATTCTTGTCCTAATCTACTTTGCATCCTACAATCAACAATGAATCTTCTTAAAGGATAACATTTATAAGTTTAATAAAAACAGATTTAAAAAAGCTGACAAAACAGTTTTCTCAAAATTTTTCAATACATTTCCATTACCAAGTGGATATGGTTCAAATTCTTGTGCCTGCCATTTGAGGTATTTCATTTTTGGGCTTTAATCTTTTCCAATATATCTCCCAACATGTTTCCAAACACAGAGCCAAGCTGTAGTATTTGCTATCTCCCAAAGAAGTGCCATGCTTTCTCCACTCCACTTCTTCCCCTCCTCTTCAGATTTCCTGAGCTCAATCTATATTTTGAAATCTCAAGTCTCAAATAATTCAAATGCTACTTCCTAAATTCATTTGTGTCTCTTTTACACTATTTAACTTGTGGTACTTGACTTATTGCCTTTTAGTATAATCATCTGAATATACTTTTGAGGAAAACAGGATAATACAAGCAAAAGATGTTAGATTTGAAGTCAGTCTCCTGGCTTTTCCATTACTGCCAGTATGAAACTGGAGAAGTCCCTTAATTTCTCTAAACCTTAATTTCTTCAGTTTTAACATAAAAAGATTGGGTTAGATAACTTCTAAAGTCTATTTCAGTTCTAAATCCCTAATCCTATTATTCCCTGGATTGAAAGCTTCTTGAGAGCAAGGGCTTTTTCCTTTTCTTTTATCTCTCAGTACACTACACATATAATGGCAGCTAGGTGGTGCAGTAGATTGAGTATTAGGCCTAGTGAAGAACCCTCCTCTAGATAAATTTAAATCTATGTGTCCCTGGGCAAGTCATTTAATACTGTTTTGCCTCTGTTTTCTCATCTATAAAATGAATTAGGGAAGGAAATGGCAAACTACTTCATTATCTTTGCCAAGAAAACTCCAAATAGGGTCACAAAGAGTCAGACACAATTGAAAAATGTCTGAATTCATTGCACAATATGGTACTTAAAAAATTTTATAAAGCATAATCACCCCATATCTAAACCATCTGGGAGAAGACAATTACCATTAAGCCATTAATAATTGGCATAAAATAGTTTCACATCAAAGTCACAAGGTATTCTCTTCATTCACAGGGAAGAGATGTTTTAGAGGTCCCTCTCCTGTCAGGGTCCCTCTTACCAAAAGAAAATCCTCAAGTATGCATTGCAAACACAAAGTGCTAGAAGACAGACAACTGTTCATTCTTTCCAATGCTTTCTTCTTTTTAATGTTTTTTCCAATCCTGATTTAATCAGGTCAAATACTTCAATTAAGCTCTGATCTCCCCTTAACATGTTGAGCATCCTATTATGTTCAATGAAGGAGGTGCTGCTAATCTTTTGAACTAAAAGGCTATGCTATAGTCTCAGTTGTGTCTGCAGTAATCATGAGTGACTAGCCACGGGCAGGGGTGGCCTTGGGCCAGCCATTCAGAAGTAATATAAAATCAGCCAAGTACTATACAATGTAATGACTATTCAACAGGTATATACACTTTGGACAAAAATCAAATAAACTTAAAATAGAAAGACTTACCATTAATAAGGTATGGATGATTGCAGCATTTTCTCAATTCCATCATAGTGTTTAAAAGGTTAGGGACATTAGCCTGACCACCCCCTTTGGAGAGAAATGTGAAGTTCTTCTCCAGGATGGCACGGTAATATTTCTTTTGAATGTTTGTTAATTCAACTTCAATAATAGTTTCTTCTTTGGGGGCCAAATTCTTTTCCACATCCTCCTTGAGGCGTCTCAACATCATTGGCTTTAGAATAGCTTGAAGTTTTTGCACCTTAAAAAAACCACACAAGATTCTTTGATAAATAAGTGCATGATGATTTAACCCACATATTAAAACTACCAATTCCAAGAGAAAACACTGAGGAGCACACAAGGTGTCTTCCAATAATATCAAAGTGATTTTTTTTTCTTTCCCTGTTCTTTCAAATTGTTCTGTTGAGGATATAGTTTCTATTAACCCCTTTATAACTGAAACCCAAGAAGACTGAATGGTTCAATTCATCACACCAAAAAGATTTCATCACTTGAGAATTTTTCTATTTGTTCTGTATATATCTTGTTCACTTGCATGTTGTCTCCTCCATTTGAATGAAAGTTATTTGAAGGGAGGGACCATGTTTTAACCTTTCTTTGTATCCCCAGAATTTAGGAAAGTGGTTAGTGCATAAGAAATGCCTGTTGACTCTATATGGTTCCTGTTAAGTTCTGGATTTCATTTTCCATCAGCATATCTTCTCAGTCTTTAATCCATGGAAAAACTATTGCCCCTCTTTCTCCTCTCCACCAGGTACCCTTTGGTAGTCACCTCCTTTCTACTGACTTCTCAGCTTCTTTTTTTTTGTGTGTGCGTGTGTGTGTGTGTGTTGTCTTCTTCCATTATATTGTAAGCTCCTTAAGGAAAAAGATTTTCTTTTTCTTATTTATATCCCCAGTGCTAAGTTTACTCTTAGCTCACTGCCTGAAATATAGTAGATTACTTAAATAAATGTTAACTTAATTGAACTGAAATTGAATCCTAAGAAATATTAAAAATGTAAGAAAAATAATCCAACATCAATCAAGGCCTTCTGTTTGCCCTTAGCCATAATGATATTAGGAACTAAGGCTGAAGATCACACAATAGGGCACTGGGCACCTACAATAAGAAGAATGACACAAGTCATATCTCTCCTCTGCTCTTTAGTCATTGCTAAGGCACCTAGGAGGAAAGGGGTAGAGGGGGGAGAAATCATGTGGCCTCCAAACTCTTACTTTCTTTTCTTCCATTTGACTGATGATGAAAAAATATTCTGTATGCTTAGATGTATATAATTTAACCATTGCTCTAAAACCTTGGTACCCAGACAAAGACAAAAAGTTGGTAATGGCACCAAGAAAAAAAATCTAAAGATCAATATTTCACCTCAAACAGGATTTGAACTTGTAGTAAAGCTTATACAGTAACTTTGTAAATAGTGAGTAGTCTAATAAATTTTAAAGAATGCAAGAAATCCAATTTTAAAATCCCTAACTTCTAGGAATATCTGTAAAACTTGAGACAAAGCATAAAAGTTTCACAGGTTCATGTATTTTTATTCAGTCCCCTTCCCTATATACAATAATTTGTTATATTGGTTCCTTTGCAAAATCTTCACTTCTGCCTTAGACTATACAATGACTAGGCAAATTTATAATATAAACTGAAAAGCAGGAGAGAAGGATGGAGAAAGGGGGTTGGAGATGAGGAAAGGAGACCAAAGCAGTGAGAAGATGAAACAGAAAATGTTAACAAAGATAGCAAGAACCTAGTCCAGGAATAGACACCTCACATTATAAAGAAAAACATTTTATATGCCATGCATACACAATAAATAGTGAGGTCTAGTCGGGAGTATTTAGCATAGGAATTAAAAGTTCTCAATAATCCTTACGAATATCACTGAAGGGTACAAAAAGAAATTCCATTCAAAATAACTGTTGATAGTATAAAATATTTGGGAATTTATCTGCCAAGGGAAAGTCAGGAACTATTTGAACTAAACTACAAAACACTTTCCACACAAATAAAATCAAACCTAGTCAATTGGAAAAACTTAAAATGCTCATGGGTAGGCCGAGTGAATATAATAAAAATGACAATACTACCCAAACTAATTTACTTATTTAGTGCCATACCAATCAAACTCCCAAGAAATTATCTTACAGATCTAGAAAAAATAGTAGCAAAGTTCATTTGGAAGAACAAAAGGTCAAGAATTTCAAGGGGATTAATGAAAAAAAAAAAAAGGCTGATGATGGCGGACTTGCTGTACCAGACCTAAAACTATATTATAAAGCAGCAGTCATCAAAACCATTTGGTACTGGATAAGAAATAGAGTAGTCGATCAGTGGAATAGGATAGAATCACAAGACAAACTAGGCAATAACTATAGCAATTTAGTCTTTGATAAACCCAAAAACCCCAGCTTTTGGGATAAATACTCACTATTTGACAAAAACTGCTGGGAAAATTGGAAACTAGTGTGGAAGAAATTAAGGCTTGACCCACACCTAACACCACATACCAAGATAAGATCTAAATGGGTTCATGATCTGGATATAAAGAGTGATACTATAAGTAAATTAGAGGAACGTTATATAGTTTACCTCTCAGACCTATGGAGATGGAATAAATTTATGTCCAAAGAAGAACTGGAACTCTTAATTGAAAACCAGATAGATAACTTTGACTATATTAAATTAAAAAGTTTTTGTACAAACAAAACCAATGCAGACAAGATTAGGAGGGAAGCAATAAATTGGGAAATCATCTTTACATTTAAGGGTTCTGATAAAGTTCTCATCTCTAAGATATATAGAGAATTGTCTCATATTTATAAAAATTCAAGCCATTCTCCAATCAATAAATGGTCAAAGGATATGAACAGACAATTTATAGTCATATGAAAAGGTGCTCCAAATCACTATTAATCAGAGAAATGCAAATTAAAACAACTCTGAAGTACCACTACACGCCTGTCAGATTGGCTAAAATGACAGGAAAAGTTAATGAATGTTGGAGGGGATGTGGGAGGGCTGGGACACTGATGCATTGTTGGTGGAGCTGTGAACAGATACAGCCATTCTGGAGAGCAATTTGGAGCTGTGCTCAAAAAGTTATCAAACTGTGCATATCCTTTGACCCAGCAGCATTTCTATTGGGCTTATATCCCAAAGAAATCATAAAGGAAGGAAAGGGCCCCACGTGTGCAAGAATGTTTGTGGCAGCCCTTTTTGTAGTGGCTAGAAACTGGAAATTGAATAGATGCCCTTCAATTGGAGAATGGCTGAATAAATTATGGTATATGAATATTATGGAATATTATTGTTCTGTAAGAAATGACCAGCAAGACGATTTCAGAGAGGCTTGGAGAGACTTGCATGAACTGATGCTGAGTGAAATGAGCAGAACCAGGAGATCATTAAATACGGCAACAACAGTACTATATGACGATCAATTCTGATGGACATGGCTCTCTTCAACAATGAAATGTTTCAAATCACCTCCAATTGTTCACTGAAGAAAGCCATATACACCTAGAGAGAGGGATGTGAAATGTGGACCACAACATAACATTCTCATACTCCTTGATTGATGTTTGCTTACATTGTGTTTCCTTTATCTGATATATCTTTTGTGTAGATAAGATTTTTCTTGCACAACAATGATAAGTTTGGAAATATGTATACATATATTCGATTTCCCAATATTTTAACATAATTAACATGTAGTGGATATCCTGCCATCTAGGGGAGGGGTGGGGAGTTGGGGGGAAAAATTTGTAACAGAAAGCTTTGTAAGGGTCAATGTTGAAAAATTACCCACACATATGTTATGCAAATAAAATAAAATTAAATTAAAAAAAAAAAAGAATATCACTGAAGGGGAAAGAAAGCAGATCCAATTAATGCAAATTCAGGGAGTTCAGGAGCCAAGAAGCCTCCCCCCATTTCCACTCCCCCAAGGTATTTAATCCAAAAAAATCTGCTTAGAGCTTTTAGAGTGGTCAGTCATTCTATTAGAGATTATTCAAATACAGAAAAAGATATCTATAGTTAGCAGTAATTTTAATAATAAGTGTTAGAAATATAGTTCAGGGTCCTAAGAGCAGTCTGGTAAACTGAGTAAAGGCAGTTGTATATTTCGTTATGGAGAGCCAGATGTGAAATACCACCAAGTTCTTTACCTTGCAGAAAACTGTCAGTCTGCCACTTCCTCATCCTGGGACTGGATGAGTTAGAAATGTTATTAATAAACCCTATTCATGAGTGGGTGCAGTTGGTAGCCTATCTTCTAGCTTTTTCCTGTGTTATCAAGGAGATAACTTTCCACACCTCAGGATACCACTGAATAACAGCAAAGTACATAAAATAATATTTATGATAATGACTTTATCAATTAATATAAGAATGAAATATGTGGGAATGTGATTTTTCCCCATTTCAAATGGAGACAATTATTGATATAACATATTACTGACCTTTCTAATTATTTTTAAAATTGTTGATATCTTTTATTTTTGTATCATCATTCCTGAATATAAACCTACACAATAAGCTGTCCATGGAAAAAAAGACTAAAGGAGAACAGCAGAGGAAAAAAGAAGTTCAGGTAAACTAATCAAATATAAACTGAATAAAACTACTCAAGAGTGCCCAATCTTTTTCCTGCCCGGCCCTTTTCTTTGCCACCCACAAAAAGATTTTTTTTTTTTTTGGTTTCCATTGTTACTTTTACTTTGGAATCTTTCTCAGGAATCTCATCAGCTTCCATGGAGTCCATTTACACCCCTATGTAGATTATACAGTCAACTCTAGTAATTCTTCTGAACTCTAATCTCACAACAATGACTACCTGGGTCCAGCATATACTTTTAAACATCCATTTATCTATTCATTCATTGATTTATTTGAGGGTGTTCCCTCCCCCGCCAATTCTCCATCCATACATCCCTTCCAAATCCAGTAAGAATGCAAACAATACAATATCCATTACACAAGTGAAGTCAGAACATAACCTTTCTTTTTTTAAAAAATCATTATCTATTTTTAACATTCATTTTTTAAAAAATAGAGTTTTGAATTCTCTTTCCCTCCTGTCTTTCTCCCATTCACTGAAAATGCAAACAATATTACATTAATTTTACATGTAAAATCATAGAACAAATTTCGATACATATATGTGATAAATACCTGCTCTTCTGTTTTCAGATCACCAAATTCTTGCATGAAAGTGGTTTCTGAAGGAAAGCGAGTTGGTTCTAAGAAATGAAGCAAGCTAAAGAGCTCTTCTACTGTATTCTGTAATGGAGTACCAGTCAGCAACACCTTGTGTTCCTATTAGAAAGAAAAAGAGATAGATAACTAAAGTGACCATAATTTTATTTCTTAAGATCAGATCCTCTCTAGAGCTAAATTTTTTCACCCTAATTCTTTACAGGCAGTCAGTCATTCAGTCAATATCTGAGTACCTACTATGAGTAGAGAAAAGTGATATGGGAGGCATAAAAGGGAAGAGGAGACACAGAAAAAACATAATCCTTACCTTCAATAAGGACACAGAATGGAAAGAAGCACACATGAAG
This sequence comes from Myrmecobius fasciatus, assembly GCA_023553655.1. NCBI lineage: Eukaryota > Metazoa > Chordata > Mammalia > Dasyuromorphia > Myrmecobiidae > Myrmecobius > Myrmecobius fasciatus. The sequence goes on from JAJPUD010004311.1 coordinate 167,053, forward strand.
CCTCTCCAGAATTTCTTAGATTTCAAATACATGCCTTATTGAGAATTAGGTCATTACTTACTTACATGGCACTCTCCCTCTCAAATTTCTTGCTAACATCCCTAACTTCAGACAGTATTTGTCTCTTTGTTCAACACACAGAATTGTCATCTCTCCATCTCCTGGACTCATGGAGACAAAAGCTGCTCTTCTAACATGCTACAACATGTGAAGGTTTGTGCTTGAAAATTTACTAGCCGGCAAAGAAATCTACTTTATCCTAAATTCTCTGACCTTCATGTATTAGACAAGTACAAGCTTATTAATTTATGTTTGGGGGAAATTATACTTTCATTAAAGTATATTGTTCTTTTTACCCAGTAATTTCTTAGGTTAGATAGCATGAGGATTCCTTTTTAACACCAAAAAACTTGTACTATTAGTAACCATCCATTGAGAAAATACATGAAGGGAAAAAAAGGGGAAATAAAGAAAATACACGAGGATAAAAAGATAAAACAAATTCTATAAAATATAAGGGAATTTGTAATTCATCAGTCATCTCTACATATATTTGGGAAAAAAGAGATACTGATTTTGTATCTAGAAGGTGTTTTTTCTTATTAAGTAAAAAGTTATATATTATTGGAGCTAAATAAAAATCAAACAATGCTTGATGTTCATGAAGATCCTCAAGTTTGAAGTATCTATGGCTTACAGATGGAATTTTTTTAAGCTTACTTTTCAGATGTCCCATACCATCCTATTATCACCCATTCCCTGATTCATCCCGAATGAAAAAGCGGTATTGCAATTATTAGAACTGTTTTAACGCAGATATGACCATACTCAAGAGCCTCATTAGTCTTAACTTTATTTCACCATTTCATACTCAATGTTGCTCTTAGACACTGCTAATAAAAATTGGTTCAGAATATTCATAAGGATCATTTTGCAGCCTGAAATGCAACAATATTTGGATACTAAGTAACTGTAAGAGCCCAATAAATACAGACTACTCTGGAATATATACCAAGGGGCATGTTGGCTTACTAAGACTCCATTTTATTCCTTATCTCTTAATGAATCCATCTGATAATGGGGTACCAGAATCAAAGATTATGTGCTTATTCCTGTTTTCTTTATTGTGCAGGACTCCCATGACTAAAAATATGGAATTTTCTCATTTTCAGATCTTCTGATTCTGAATCAATTGCCTGTGCACTAAATCTGCAAATAGATCCCAATTCTTTTTACAGGACTTTGAATATAAAATACATAGGGCAAAATCACATTTATACTTAGTTCCTGAATAATTTTTCAAAGAATTGCCAAATTTCAGAACTGGAAGAGATTTGAGTGGACCATCCATCTAGTCCAATTCCTATCTTCAAAAGAATCTTCATGATAACACACTTGACAAGGGGTCATCCATCTTTTCCTCAAAGATTATACATAAAGTCCTAAGGATCTTTTGAATAAGATCACAGACTGCTGAGATAAACTTTTATGGTGGCATGATTTAAAATTTTGAGTTGCCAATTCATAATTTCAGAAAAGAACCCAATATCTTATTTTATTACAAACAAAACATGTTCTTTTCCTCTGTGTGTGTGTACATGTGTGCGCGTGTATGTGTATGTGTGTTTCTGTCTGCTTCTCTCTTTCTCTTCCCCCCCCCCCCACCCCAGGGCTGCTTAAGCAGTATTTGAGTCTAAGAACTACATGTAGGAAGGTGAATAAATCTGGGCTTTGACACAGTGATGGGAAAGATCAAATAACTTACTATTAACACATGATCATATAAATGTCATGAAATAGATATAGGTTGTATATATGACTTATCACTTCTAAGCTAAAAATTGTGCCAGCAGGTATGTCAGCAGGCTCATGAACTTCACTATTCTTTATAGATTTGAGTTGAATGATGTCCATATAATTGCATTTTGGCAATCTTTTATTTGTGTAGGGCATTCTGACAATGAAAGTGAGATAATAGGATCAATGAATGACTGCCATCTCTGCCATATTCCTTTCCTGTCAGTGACAAATAAGGATAAAGTCAGTGCTTTTCAAATTCTATGTGAATTTTTTTGTCATCTTCTTTTTTTAAAATTGCATACTAGAATACAATATTCCTTGAATGGCAGCATGTTGTTTATGTCTGTGCTAGTGGGGGGTTTGGATGGGAGTCGGGAGAAAGTGAAATATATCAGTGGTCTTTGTTTTGTTTGAGCAATTGCTTCATTTTGGTATCATTCTAGTCAAACCTGTCTTGGTGACATCAGTTCACTATACCTACTATAAATGCAAATAGCAATCTGAGAAATGTCATCTCAAAAGTACCACATACTGTTTGCACTGTGACCTACTGTTGGGAAGAATGGTCAGAGAACATAGATTTAATGTTGCTGTAAGCTGTTTTTAAGTGAGGGTTTTGTGCTATTTGGCAATGATCTTTTCAGAATTGGAGGTGTGTTCCTCTGAAGTCACTGAAATTTTTAGTCTAATGTCACACAATGAGATTAAGATGTCATTTCCTCCCTAATCTCAAATACATCTTTCTTATGAGAAAGACAAAATTACTGTTTACATGATAATATTCAGTACATTAATTAATATTAAATCGTTTCAGCTATAGTTTCTAATCCAATGATTTCTCTGAATTTGAGTCTCAATGCCTGAAAACTCCTTCATATACCTTGTGGCAACAGATTGGGTTCTGGAAATCAGTAAACCTAACTGTATGTGATCAAACAGAAGGATAAAGGAAAATTTTCGCAGTAGAATTAATCATGTTGAGCATGAAAAACTAATTTTAGAATTAGAGAATTTAATAAACATGGATGAATGGATATATATTTGAGGAAGTACCAGTGTGACAAAAAACTAAACATTAAAAGGCATCCTTATGAAAATGAAGGCCTTTCAAAAAGATATATGTATACATTCCAGGATATCAATCATAATAGAAAATATCACAGGATTCTATAAGCAGAGAGTTGGAAGCAATCTAAGAGGGTATCTAAATTTAATCTCCTCATTTTACAGAAGAGTAAAAGAGATTAAATCACTTGCCCAAGGTTACATAAGTAGTAATAGTAAATGGTAAAATATAGAAATTTCAACCCAAATCTTCTATACTAAATTCATCCTAAATCTGTTTTTTTTTTTTATTTTCCACATTCATATTTTGCCAGAGATGTTTTTCCTACAGTAGACCCAAACTTTCCCTTTTTCAAAACAACATAATGTGAAGTTCTCGCAACACTGAAGTTCAACCACAACACTGGATTAGTCACCAAACAATCTAATTAAAACACACATACAAAACAACCTGTATAGAGATATCTTTAGTATTTTTCTTTTTTAAAGATAAAAGTTTCATATGGAATAGGGCTGCTCAATCTAGTAGGCTATTTTTGAACTGACTAAAAGGTATGAAAAATACATACCTGACATAATTATCAGTAACACTACATACTAAGTCTAGTATGCATATACTCATTTCTCTTTTAAGCATACTTGGATTTTCTGCAAAAGGAATGAGACTAAGCAACAATCTTGTTTGTTTCTACTTGTGTCTATGTGTACAATCATGGAAGGAAATAAAAGAGATGAGGTTGGGAAGAAGCAGATGTAAATAATATAGAAATCAAAGACACTGCTGAGAAGAAAAATTACATTGGCTAGTTAAAACTGAACATCAATTTGAGAGACGAATATCACTACACATAAATCAAAGAATTCAAATTAAAGTTATTAACTTGTAAAGTGAAAAAATTATCTGAGTTTGAAAGAAAGAGTAAAGAATGGGAAAGGAAAGAAAAAAAGTATAAAAGTTACACATACATCTCCCCTCTATGCCCCACTCCCACATATAGAAAGAATGGTAGATTTTTTTATCCCCTTCCTTTTAGGTCTTAATAGACTCCATGTCTAGGAGGGTAATTCAGGAGATTTGTAATCATGTTTTCCTCTATCAACATTTACCTATAGTGAAGAATATAAAAATAAGAAAATATGAATGATTACTTCCCAAGTTTCTTTAAATCAATTTTATTTTTAAAAAAAAGCTAATTTAGGGAAATAAATATTAAACATTAGTTTCAATGTAACATAAGATCACATAATCATACATTTAGAGCTGGGAAAAAAAAAAAACCTCCAACAAAACAAAACCTCATAAGTAAACTAGTCCAACTCCTTGATTTTATAAGTTCAGAAACTGATGACTAAGAAGTAACTAAAGACTCAAGGCTAATAAGTCTTCTGGCTAGAGAGCCAGTACTCTTTCCATGCTGCCATACTGCCTGCAATATTCCATGGTCTCTTGGGAAATTATAGCTGCCGTTGCCAAATCATATAACCCGGAAGAGCAAGAATTTTTTTTTAACAGAAGATTAGACTCACTGCCACAGTCAGTGGCTTAATCACAACCATCAGTAGATTCTGTAAATAGAGTAACCACAAACCAATGTCACAGCCTTAACCTGAATCTCCTGATTTCTATTCATGATGTCAGTAGTTTTTTGTCACACACAAGTGCAGTAATCACTAATAAGAGCAACTTTTTTTCTATTATAAAAGGATAGTGACACTAGATGAATACTTACCAGGTCCATCATTTTAAGCCCCTCCAACAGTTTACAATTCCTATTCTTCAGCCTATGGGCTTCATCAATGACTACACAGCGCCATGGAATGTTCCGCAGCTCAGGACAATCAGTTAAGATCATCTCAAATGTAGTAATGATGGCATGAAACTTGTATGACCCCTTTATAACTCGACCCTGTTAATGAGAGTATTTAATTAACTTGAGGCTTAATGAAACACATTAAATATGGTGTTTTAAGAATAAACAGCTTATAAATGGGTTATGTTGTAAAAATTCATTATTTGCAACTTGTAACTCACTTCCCTAAAGGAACAAGGCTATGCATTTCCCAAACTCAATCACAAAAATGTATTTGTTTCATAATCTATTTGAAACAAAGAACTATACTAACATTGTGCCTAACAATATTTCCAGGAGAAAAATCCATTCAAATTACACATTTCAGATGCTATTAATATAGCTCCCCTTCCCTCCTGGTTACTATATAGTCTCCCCTAGTTCCAAGTCACCAGAGACGATTCCTGTGATGAAGGTCAACGACAAAGGTTTCAAAGGACATGGGCAAGACTTGAGGAGCTTAGGAGCAAGGATTTCTTTTAGTCCAAACAAATTCTCTATCAATTCTTTCCTGTGCTTCTTCATATCCAAGGATTAGCCCATCTGCTTTCCTTTTCACTGTCAATTTCTGAGATCCTTTTCAATTCTAAGACTATATTGGAGAGCAGTCAAGATGGCAAAATACAGGCAGCAACTCAGATGAATTCTCCCAACATTCCCCTCCAAACAATGTTAAAATAACTCCTTAAATCACATTTTGGAGTGTCAGAACCAACAAAAGGTCAGTGTGAATCATTTTCCCCCAGACATAGACAAGTTAGGGAGTTAGCAGGACAAGTCTGTGACAACGGGGTTGGAGCCAATTCAGAGTGCAAGCCTTGGAGGTGGCCACTACAGAAGTTGTAGCAACAGCAGCTTTGGGAACTCTCAACCCTGAGACAGTAAGAAAGTTGGCCAATTGGTCAAGAAAAAGATTATCAAGGATCCTTTGCTGACACTGAGAGCAAATGGTGCTGACTGGCAACTCTATTGCCCACACATAGTTCTGGGTTGCAGCTCCCAGACTGGGAGTGCTTGTACTCAATTACAAGGGAGCAGAGGCCCTGGACTGAGTTATAAAGCAGAGAGGAGCACTAACATTTGTGGCACTGAAAGACTAGTGGACCTAGTCCCAATTCCAAGGTCAGGAGTATTTAGGGGAACAGGGGCCTTTCCTGAATAAATACCAAAGTGTAAACCATGAGAAAATTGAACACTCCTCTCCCTGGAACACAGCTGCTTGAAAGCATTGAAAACTTGCATACCCCCAGAGCTAGTTCTGAAGACAGCAGCACAAGAAAGCCTGAACAAGAACAAGAACAAAAACAAGAAAGCCTTGGGATAATGCTTCCCCACCCCAAGGTGAGGAGAATCTTACTGTAGCTTAAAATTCCAAGTCAATGAAATAGGCTGGAGAAAAATAGCAAACAACAAAAATAATTTTACCATAAAAAAAAAATACTCTGATGGCAGGAAGATCAAAACATAATCTCAGAAGACAATACTGTGGGAAGGAAAACTGCAACCAAAGATTCAAAGAAAAAGGCTAATTAGATCCAAGCCCAACAAGAATTTCTGGAAGAATTTAAAAAAGAAAAAGAAATGAATGCTAGAGGGAAAAAGAAATGACAGTGATGCAAGAAAATGATGAAAAGAGAATTATAAAAGAGGCATAAAAATGAAGAAAACGACATCTTAAAAAACAGAATTGATCTAATGATAAAAACAGGTGCAAAAAATCAGTGAAGAAATAAACTTCTTAAAAAAGTAAAATAGACCAAATGGGGAAAAGAAGACACAAAAATTTACTGAAGAATTGAAGAAAAGAACAGAATTGATCAAATGGAAAAAAGAAGTTAAAAAGATCACTGGAGAAAATAAATTCTTAAACATTACAACTGGGCAAGTAGAAACTAATGATTCCATGAGACATCAAGAAACAATAAAATAAAGTCAAAAGAATGGAAAAAGAAGAGGAAGAAGATGTGAACTATTTTACCAGAAAAACCACTGATCTGGAAACTAGATTGAAGAGAGAGAATTTAAGAATCAGACCACCTAAAAATCATGATCACAAAAAAGAATTCAAATTCAAAGAAATTATCATTGAAAACTGCCTCAACATTTTATATCATAGGGTAAAATAGAAACTGAAAAAAATCCACTGAATCCATGAATACCTCCTGAAAGAGATTCCCAAATGAAAAGCCCCAGGTATATCATAGATAAATTTCAGAACACCCATTTCAAGAAAGCAAGCATTTCAAGCAGTCAGAAAGAAACAATTTAAATTTTGTGGAGCTGCAGTCTGGATCACACAAGATGTAGCAGCTTCCACATTAAAGGAGCAGAGGCTTGGAATATAATATTTCAGAAGGCAAAGTAGATGTGATTATAACCAAGAATAACCTAGCCAACAAAATAGAATATAATCCTTTAAGAAAAGATAGATATTTAATAAAATAAAGGACTTTCAAATATCCCTGATGAAAACACAAGAGCTAAATAGAAAATCAGAAATTCAAACTTAAGTCTGAAGAGAAGTATAAAAAGGAAAACATGAAAAAGTAATCATAAGAGATGCAACAAAAAATGGAAAGATTATATGTGACTCCTAAGAACTCTAATTATTAGGGCACTTAGAGGGTATCTACATATACAAAGGATTTGAGTGTGAATTGATTATGTTGGGGTGATCTAAAAGGAAAAAGTGAAGAAATGAGAAAGAAGGATGACTGAGAAATGGGGGGAGGAAGAGGTAGAATGGGAGAAACCTAACATAAAAGGTGTGCAAGGAATAATTTTTTATAGTGGAGGGTAGTAATGGTGGCAGTATGTTTGTATTGTATATATATACACACATACACACACACACACACACACACACACACATATATATATGTATATATATATATATATATATATACACACACACATATAAATACACATATACACACTCACAAAATCAACTGGGTATAAAAATTTACCCATTAGAGAAATAGAAAGGGAAGGGTAGAAGATATAGGGTAGGGGGGAAGGGGACGATAAAGGGATAAAGGTCCATTTAGGTAGTGGACAAAAACCAACAGACTTTGGAGAAGAAACAAGAAAAAGAGAGAGAAATGTAAACAGAAGAAAATAGGATGAAGGGAAATACACAGAAAACAAGACTGTAAATATGAATGGGATGAGCTTACCCATAAAATGGAAGCAGATAGCAGAATGGATTAGAAAGCAGAATGGATTAGAAATCAGAATGCAACAAAATACAAGAGACAGACACAGAAAAACACATAAAGAGTCAAAATAAACAGTTGAAACAGAATCTATTATGTTTCAGGTGAAGTTAAGAAAGGCGGGGGTGGCAATAACCTTCTCAAATAAAGTAAAAGCCATTAATAGATTCAATTAAAAGGGATAATCAGGAAAATTACATTTTGCTAAAAGATACCATATCTTTTATGGTATCAGGGGCAGCTAGGTGGCTCAGTGAATCAGAGCACCAGCCCTAAAGTGAGGAGGACCTGAGAACAAATTTGGTCTTAGACACTTAACACTTCCTAGCTGTGTGACCCTGGGCAAGTGTGACCCTGGGCAAGTTATTTAACCCCAATTGTCTCAGGAAAAAAAAATACCATAGACAATGAAGTAATATTAAAAAATTTCACAGCAAGTTTCTCAAATATATAGGGAACTGAGTTAAATTTATAAGAATCATTTCCCAAATGGTAAATGATCAAAGGATACAAACAATTTTCAGAATAAGAAATCAAGCTATCTATAGTTATGTGAAAAAAAGGGGTCTAATTTCCTATTGATTAGAAATGCAAATCTGAGTTACCACTTCACATCTATCACAAATGGCAAATGCTGGAGGAGATAAGGAAAATAAGTACACCAATATATTGTTGGTTGAGTTGTAAATTGGTTTAGTCATTCTGGAGAATAATTTGCAACTATACTCAAAAGGCTATGAAATTGTATAAACTCTTTGACCCAGCAATAGTAGGTCTGTAGTTCAAAAGGAAAAAGACTCATATGTACAAAAATATTTATAGCAGCTTTTTGTGATGGTGAATTGGAAATTGAAGGGATGCTCATCAATTGAGGAATGGTTGAACAAGATCTGGCATCTGAGCATATGACTGTGATGGAGACCTATTTTACTGTAAGAAATGATGAGGGAGGTGGTTTCTAGGGGAAAAAAAAAAACAAACACATGGCAAATCCTATAAGAACTGAGGCAAAAAGATGTGAGAAGAACCAGAAGATCATATGGCACAATAACAGCACCATCATAATGATGATCAATTGTAAAAGACTTGGCTACTCTAATCTAATTGTCAAAGACAATTTCAATGTGCTTATGAAGAAAAAAAAAAGGAAAAAAAAAAAAAACCTTGGTCACACATAGAGCTTATTGTCAATTTGGACTCAAAACCATTTCCTCTGTGTCCAAATTCAGATCGCTTTCCACTATATCATGTATTCAATATTAAGTTTTTGTACATGAAAGAATAAATTAAAATTTAGCTATAATGAAAAAACCCTCAATATTTCATAGAAAGGATAGCAGAACATAGGGATGGTATAAGAATAACAAGAATTTGTCTTTCCTTGCTCTCCTTGTTATCACATCTTGCCTCAGCAGACAATTACAGACATCCCTAAAAATCAAGATAAAGAGGTCAACATACTGAGAAATAGGTGAGGTTGGTAAGATTTAGACAGTAGCTCGTAGAATGAATAGGAGATGAAAAAAACAGGGAAGTCATCTTTTTTTTTTTTTTGGAGAGGGGGCTTCTTTATATCCAGGGATGAGCTGTTTGCTATAAACCCAAGAGCCTTTCCAATTCTAAGATGCTATGATATTTTACTATTGAACAGAAAAGTTTTGATCTCACACAGACCTTTTTAAAGAACAAAAGATTCTTATTTTTGGACTACCTAGCTCCCCCCTTATGTAATTTCTTTTTTCATTTATTCTAAGTGTGGAAATACAAAGTCATGTGAAGTTAATAGGATCATCGATTTAGGTCTCTAAGGAATCTCATAGATCATTTAGTATAATACCTGGCTAAAGAGGAGGAAATCAAGACCCAGTAAAGTTTTATCACCTGCCCAAGAACACACAGTTAGCTGTTATCAAATTCAAGTAGCTGTGGTAAAGGTATGGTTCTGCTTATGTGGTGTGTGTGTGTGTGTGTGTGTGTGTGTGTGTGTGTGTATTACATATATATATATTTTAATTTGGCATTATCATTTTATTGGTATAAGGAATTCACAGTATGGAAATTTCATGGAATGAAAGAGAGATCAGAATTCATCTGTAACAGAATTAGAAAGTTGCCCAGGGCACAGAGGAACAATCTGAACCAGACTGCTACTTATTCCAAGGCTGGTCACCTACTATACAAATACCCCTCCCTCCCTCAACATCTGTTTAGGAAGACAATGTAAGACATCTTCTTACCTTATCACCTATATCCTAACATTTATTTGGAAATATTTTCATGATGATTTGCCTTCTAATAGATTTTAAACTTGCTGATTATAGCTTTTTTCAAACTTTTGTTTTTTAAAGTGAAGTAGCAGCCTAGTTTCAGGCCCTGTAGGGTATATAAAGTAATGAAAAATATTCTAAAGTAGATTCACACCAATCTGGCACTATACCAAACTGTCAAACTGAAAAGACTGCTAACTTTGAGCTGTTTCTGATTAAAAAAAAAAATCAAACAGTTAAATTTACTACTTTAGACTGGATTTTTAAACAATAAGAAAGTTTGCAGTAACAGAAATAAGTTATTTTTTTACTTAACTCATTTCCAGATTCTTTTAAAATAAATTTCTCTGCTTATTATTACAAGAAAAGCTACTTCCAAATAAATTCTAATTTAAAACTGCATTTATAATCCATTATTCACCTTCCTTTTTACATACAATGTCTTGCTATCTATACCCTGCCAATTCATAGTATTAAGTATATACATCCTTTGGGGAAAGGATTCAACACTACATATAATTTTGTGGGATTTGTACATCTTAATATCTTTCACTTCGAGTAATAAATTATCATCTTTCCATTCCCAATTAAGATTTTTTCCATTTAGTGCTCCCTTAAGCATGCAAAACAAAAGTAATCACTGTAATAAAATATATTTACTATTTAGCAGTCAGCTTCACTAAGAACAATTCTCTGATAGTCAAGGTAACAAATAACACTAAAATGGGAAGAAGAAAGGAGAGTAAAACATATAGAGGGAAAGAAAAGAAGGGGAGAGGAAAAAAAGATGAGATGGAGGAAAGAAGAAATAGAGGAAGAAATGAGGGCTCTGAGTTGGAAGGGACTGTCTAATCTAATCAATCCTGAACACAAATCCCATCTACAACAAACCAGATGAGTGATAAATCCTCAAGCCTTTGCTGACTTTCAGTGAAAAGAAACCCATTTCCTCCTATCGCAACCCATTTCTTTTAATGCAGTTATAACAGTGATAAAGTTTTTCCTCATATTGAGTCTAATTTCCTCTTTAAAATCAACACACATAGTTCTAAATTCTGCCCTCTGGGGAAGAAAAGAGTAGACATAATCACTTCTCTTCCATTGATTAGTTTTTTTCCCCCCCAAATATTTAAAGACAATAACCATACTATTTGACTTTACTTAGAAACTTTTCTCTTCTCCCTACTCTACTTTCCTTTAAGTGGTCCTCGTATGACAATTACTAGAGGCTGTTGTCATCATTGCCCTCCTTTGAATTATTTTCAGCACATCAACTTCTTTCCTAAAATTTTCCTGTGCTGCAGATGTGGTCTGACTGGGACAGGATACAGAAAAATTATTCTATTTTCTATTCCTAGTTCTGCATACTCTTATTGTCCAAAATCATATTTGCTTTTTTGCTTCCCATGCTACATTGTTGGGCTTACACTGACTTTGTAATCTATTTAAAACCTTATCTCTTTTTCAGAGCTATACCTCAGATACCATGTAATTCTTAAATTAATTTTTGAACCCAAGTGCAAATATGTATGTATTCCTTCCCTAAGTTTCATCTAACACAATCACAGATCAAGAGATGGAAGGGACTTTGTGGTTCAGGCGTGTTCAACTTTTTGTAACTGTATGTATGTATCTTAGCATGCCAGGCCCGTCTATTCTCCACTCTCTCAAAGTCTGTCCAAGTTCATGTTTACTATTTTCATGATACTATCTATCCATCTCGTTCTATGCTGTCATCTTTTTATTTTGCCTTCAATCTTTCCCAGCATTGAGTCTTTTCCAATGAATTTCATCTTCTCATTATGTGGCCAAAGTATTTAAGCTTCAATTTCACTATCTGACCTTCCCATGAACAGCCTGAATTAATTTCTTTAAATATTGAATAGTTTGATTTCCTTGCTGTCAAAGAGACTCAAGTCTTCTCCAGAACCACAGTTCAATTCTGTGAAATTTGGTTGTCCTTATAGTCTGAACTGTAGAAGACATTTATTGCTACTGAAAAAAAATCATATCTGTTCCTATATGGACCTTTGTCAGGAAGATGATATCGCTGCTCATTAGTATTTGCTAACTATCTTTCCAAGAAACAAGATCTTTTAATTTCATGGATCTCATTGTCATCTACAGTGATCTTTAAACCCAAGAATATAAAATCTGACACTGCTTCCATTTCTCCTCCCTCTATTTGGCAGAAAGTGATGAGACTTGTTGCCAAGATCTTGTATTTTTTAATGTTAAGTTTCAAGCCAGCTTTTACATTCTCTATTTTTATTCTCATCAAGAGCCTTCTTAAATCCTTTTCACTTTCAGCCATCAGAGGAAGGGATCTTAGAAACCATTCAGCCCAATTCCTTCATTTAGGCCTATGGTCACAAAAGTACTAAGTGTAAGAAGCAGAATTTGAACTCAGGTCCTCTGATTCTAGCACCATGGCTCTTTCCACTATACCATGCTGCCTCCCCAAACCAATATTCTAGCCTATTCATATATTTTTGAATGATTATCACATTAGCAATGCCTTCCAACTTTGTGTTATCTACAAATTTGATAACTGTGCCATATAGGCTACAATCTAAGTCACAAATAAAAATGTTAACCATACAAAGCAAAAAATGGATGACTTAATTCCTCCCCTAGAAAATGCCTTCCAAACTGACCAGGAAGAAAGGATGAAGAAGAGGGCAAAGAAGAAAAGGCAAAATTATAAACCAAGACATGGAAGGGACATCAGAGGTCACCTTGTTGAAAAGTCATTTTACAGAGAAGAAAACAAGTCCAGAGAGGTGAAATAATCATCTTAGGATCTGAACCCAAATTTCTGATATCTAGGAAGAGGTAAAGAGGTAGAAGGGGAGGGAAGAAGAAAGAGGAAAGGAGAAGGAAAGGGGAAAGGTAGGGAGAATTTTTTTGTCCATAATTTATTGATACACAGGTTTTTCTAGTTAATAAATTCAATTTTACTGTAAGAAGGAAGAAATAAGGCTATGCTTCTATGATAGGGAAATACAGTAAAATAACTAAACTATGCAAGCAATTTAAAGCAAATTTCTCAGTCCAGTAGACTCTCTATTGTCCCAAATGAGTAAGCCCAAAGCTCAATTCTTGAGAGTGGGCATGAGGAGAGAAGACATATAACTTTACCTGTGGATCTTTGAAGTACATTTCATACAACTGAATGGTCCGGCGACTAGCTTGACTCCCATGGTACACAACCACATTCAACTCCGTCCAGGTACGGAATTCCCTTTCCCAGTTGGGGATTGTGGACAATGGGGCAATTACTAAGAAAGGGCCATGTATTCCTTTCAAATATATCTCATAGAGAAATGTAATGGACTGGATAGTTTTTCCCAAACCCATCTCATCTGCTAAAATGCAGTTTCGCCTGGGAAAACAAAACAAAAATGAATTAATAGGTACACATACTTGCAATCTTTTCAAAATAAATAATTGACTATAATGTTAAATGTGTGATTACATGGCCATTGGCTTATACATTTTCTTTGATTTTTTTTCCCTTTTCCCTTTTTCTTTTCTTTTCTCTCTCTTTTTTTCTTCCCCCCCTGAGGCAATTGGGGTTAAGTGACTTGCCCAGGGTCACACAACTAGGAAGTATTAAGTGTCTGAGTCTGGATTTGAACTCAAGTCCTCCTGACTTCAGGGCCAGCACTCTATCCACCACACCATCTAGCTATCCCTATTTTCTTTGATTTTTAATAAAATTAAGTTTCAACCAGAAAAATATCCAAGAAATAAAAAACAAATCTATTAATAACACATTAGTATATGTATTTCTGAATATTAGGCATTGGTTTTCCATTTAATTTCTAACAAAAATAATCTTGTTTTTTAAAGATTATATGAAATAGAAATTCTTTTAAAATAAGACACAGGAGTAACTAGATTATGAGAGAGAGAGAGAGAGAAAAGAAAACATTACTTACGTGTTATACCAATTGAAAAGTAACCAGTTTACTCCCTCCAACTGGTATTCCCTGAGTTTGTTATTGTTTTTATACTCCCTGGAACTTTCTGATTTCTTCCAATCATCAGCAGGAGGTCGCTCCTAATTTAAACATACCAAATCCCATTAGTGGTTTCTCAAATACCATATTGCTTTGCTACAAAATCCTGAATTTGAGTCAATTCTTACCACACGTTCTGTCTCTGGCTCCCGGGACATTAGTCTCTCAAATTCTTCAATTTTAGCTTGGTCTATGTCCTGCTTTAGCTCCCAAGTGCTGTCTTCATAAGGAAGTGAACACCACTTCACCAGATAATGAGTCACAGGCTTTGTGATTAATAGTTTAAATAAATCAGAATAAGATTACATTTTTTTTAACATGGAAAAAAAGCCGATACTTTACAATCTATATATATGCTACTCTTTCTATAAAAACTATGATAATCAAGTTTGGGAAAAGTAATTAAAATATTTCAAAATACTTTGTCACATCAAAAAGAACCAAGCATCATCCTTTATGACAGTAGTGATACTAGATTGAAACCAAATGCCATATTAAGTATTTTGTTTTATATTCATTTCAGTCTTTATTTAGATCATAGCTATTTTCAAAAGAAATTATGTAAAATATAGTGCCAGAGGAAAAAAAATATTCATGCTATTAAGTCTAATAATTATTTTGTTCTCTTCCTAAACAGAAAATGTTTGATCACACCAAGATTATAAACCTAGTTTCCACACTGACACTTTGACACAATTATACAGATGCTATACATACCTTCACAGATATTCTCTTTTCCCTTTTGGAAAAGTCACAAGGATAATTTCATCTTAATGCTAAAATGTATATATTTTATTATGCAAATGTGGAAAAGACCCATAAGTTCTTGGTTTGGGGAGGAAGACGTAGTAGTTGTTGTGATACTGATATGGTAGGAACAGTGACAGATCAGAAATTAGATGACTTGAGTTCCAATCTATACTCTGCTACTTAATGACTACTTATACGATCTTGTAATAAATCACTTAACCTCTAGACTTCAGTTTCTTTATCTGTAAAATGAGCAAATTGGACTAGATGAATTACAAAGCCCTTTTGAGTTCTAAATCTATCCTTCTATGACTCTATGAATCTCCTTCAAAAGGAAACCATTCTTAACTTGGCAGATTAAGTTACAGCTTTATTTGAAATAAATAGAAAGATGAAATAATTTTCTCAGGCCACATATCTAGTATCATAGGGAGGGTAGGTTTTCCTAACTCCAACCCCCATACCACCTAGCACATCACACTGTTTGTATATGTATTTTATTGATCATTCATTATGCAACTTTTTAATAAAGTCTAGGTTTTAGTTTATCAAGACAGCCGATTTTAATCGATCCATTCACACACACACACACACACACACACACACACACACACACACACATACACACGAGTAAAGTATAGGGGAAGATAAATGGAAAGGAAGAAAAGGAGAGTTTGGGCAGAAGGGGGAGTCAGGTAAGGAAGGAAAAGAGGAATATGGGAAAGGAAAGAAAAGGAAAAGATGCTAAAAAAGAAGGAATACAAGGGAAATGGAAAATAGGAGAGGGAGAAAGGATAGAAAAAAGATGGAAGGGAAGAAAGGACACTAAAAAAAATACAAGGGGACAGGAAAATTGAGAAATAGAGGAGGTGAAAAGGCAGGAGGAAGGGAGGGAATGAAAAGATAGAGGAGAAGAGACAAGAGGAAAAGAAAGAAGAAAAGAGAAGATAAGGGGATTGAGAAGATAGCAAGGGGACAAATCTGAAAAAAGAGAAGGGATAAGAAAAAAGATAGAGAACAAAATGGAGAGAAAGAAGAAAACAGAAAAGAAGAGTGAGAATTATAGTTTTAGAGCTGGACAGTACCTTAAAATCTACTTCAGTTTCCTTACTTTACAAAGAAGCTGAAACTTAGTACAGTTAAGTAACTTGGATGTTGTCATAGGTAGTAATGGCTAAAGCTAAGATCTGAATTTGGTCTCTGAATCAAAGTTCAGAACACTTTTGCAATAATATTACACTGTGTTTCTAAGAGGAAAGTGGGCTTACAGGCTTTGTCTCTGCCTGTCTCTCTCCTTCCCTGTCTTTGTTCCCCCTCCCCCTTTGAAAATTCTATCACTTTATATATCTTTAGAGATATAGACATAGATATTGAAGTCATTTGGATTCAAGTTCAAGCTCTGCCACTTATTTACTTATATAACCCTGGGTAAGAGAATTTTCAAATAACTGAGTATTTTTAGCTTTGAGTTCTATAAGAAATGAAGCAAAACATTAAGTGTAAGTTATTCATCTATCTTTTTCCCCCCAAGAAAAAAACTATGGTTTGTTGACCTTCATGTTCTGGTACAGATTCTCAAACTTCTGAACATGATGTCAAGACATTCCGGGTATTTGGTAATATAGCCTATGAGACTTCTAACTTGATTTTCCTAGTTTGTATCTCAATCTTTATACAAGTGCTCAGAAACCATTTTAGTACACTTAAGAAAAACAAAAAAAGATATTACCACAATAACTTTCAAACAATGACTAAGGATGATGCTGACAGTTGCCATCTGACCCAAAGCTTTTGATATGAAATCCAAGCAAAAAGGGACTATTGCTGGTACATTCCAATGCACAGAAGAGCAAAAGACAAACATGCATTTATTGATCTTTTCCTTACTAAAAAAAAATCTTTACAGTTAGATAGAGTTTTGCAAAGGTAAACACATAGTAAAGTGGCTGTGTTCTAATTGATGTTTTATGTAAATCAATTTCCCATATTATCCACTGTGGACCAAAATTGCATTTGGTTGATGAATTAAGGGTCAGTTATACCAACTGTCATTAAAACCTGGTGAGGCTGAGCAGCAGTACTAGAGCTGTTGTGAAAAAACACTCTGTAAACCTTAAATCACTACTGAAATGGCAATTATTATTGTTATCATTATTATCATTAAGGTTGAACAAACAGATGAAATTAACAAGTACCCTAACATATATTTTAATGAATTTTACCTAGTTCTTTTTCACTGAACATATTCAGCAGTTTGGCTTAATGTAGAAGAATTATTTTTATAAATAACTCAAATTAAATAGATTATAAAGTAACATAATGGTGTGTGTGTGTGTGTGTGTGTGTGTGTGTGTGTGTGTAGTTCCAACTACATTTTGGTTGTAAGTTGTTATGCATTATTAGAGTTCACCATACCAGAAATAAAGAAATAAGCTTTAAACCTGGGCCAAGTGTGTTAAAAAATAGCTCCTATGTATATATGACACAAAGTTTTAAGCATTTGCCTCAGAACAATACTGTGAATGGTACAAATATTATTATCTCCACTTTACAGATGAAGAATCTAAAGCTCTGGGGTGATAAGTGACTTGCTTACAATAACGAGTCACATAACTATTCAATTATATAACTAAGAAGTATAAGAGATAGCATTCAAACCCCAATGTCCAATTCTTTTTCTACTACATTAATTTGCTTATCATCAACTGATCTCTCTTTTCTCTGAACAATTTATTTATTTAATATATAAATAAAACAATAATTTATTACTCTTGGGGAAATCAGAAATTCCTTTTGATGTTTACATACTATATTTTGTACACAAATATACATGCTGTCAAAATTGTATTTTAAACAATCAACATACAAACTAAGCTAAAAATTAGACCCAGCTATATTTTTTCTTTTACCTCTCCATTATCATCTGTGCTTCGTGCAAAATCCAGTATCCGATCAACTTCTACATAATCTGGATTAAAAAGTTCATCTTCGATCTATAAAAACAACAACAAAATTCACTTTATTTTCAATATCATACTCTTCACCAGGCAATAATATTTTGGGTCATAGCAAAACAAAATTTTTATTTTGCAAACTTCAATATGTTAATTGAAAAGCTACAATTCAGCAAGATCATTCCCCGTGAGGAAATCAGACTTCTCAGACTTTGTTAACTGGGCCTCTTAATTACTGTGTGAAACCTTTTACTGTGAGAGAATGTTTAAGAATATTTTAAATGAAGTGTGAAATTACAATTCACTAATGAGCAATCCAAAAGGCTTATAGCATGCAATGCATTTAACATTCTTGAAACTACAGCTTGCAATAAAGAAATTAGAGCCATGTACACTAAGTGATATCGGATTATCATAACTACTGCATTTGTCTATCTACTTTAGAAGTACCATTTACAGAATATTATTTAAAAACTAAAAGCACTACAAAACTACTTGCTATTTCATAACTTTTACATACATAGAGCTTATCATTTGTTACTTCTTCTTTACTGATCAATATTGATATCCCATTTACAAAAAAAAATTTCTTCTCATTGCTCTAAATTCTTTTGTGATCTGTCTGCATTGATAGGGTGTAAGAGCAAGGCATTAAGAAAAGGAATAATGAAATGGATTTTTTAAGTTTTGGCTAACATCCTAAAACTTTCTTTAAAAAAAATTACTAAGAAGTGTAGTTTACTGGCTGTTATGAAATATGAAGAAAGAGCAACTTTTAAAAGAAGATTACTCATGTTACTCTTGCGACAAAACAGATTAGTTACTAAAGTTTTGGCCAGAAAACAAATAATACATTTTAATTAAAATTGTCATTTTTATGCATGCTTATAATCAGGCACATGCTGCCATAATTTATTATGATTTCTTCAAAAATTTTTAAACATGTTACAAACCATTGATCTTTGATCCTTAGACTTTGATATGTCAGCTGAAAAGATAGTTTCATAGTTAACAAAAATGGAATTCTATTACATAAGGCCAAGGTAAATTAAGAAGTCTGAGGAGCTAGTGTATATATAAATATATAAATATAATATACAATTATATATATATGCATATATATACATATATACACATACACACTCCTGTTTTGATACTTTTCATTACAAATCAGCGTTAAGTAAGAAAAACTGTAATGTTTTATCTCAACTACTTTGAGGTTTACAAGGAGAATTTTAAGTCAAAGATAAGGGTTTGATAAAATGTTTAGCTTATTTAAAATACAAATGTTTTATTTATTTTAAAAGGGAGAAGTACTGTGCTGAAGCAGATAGAAACCTGATCTCAGAGTCAGACTTAGATTCAAATTCTGCCTCTGATAGGAATCCCTTAATCTTTTAGTATCCAAGGATGTTTTCTAAGATTGTAAGTTGCAGAAAAGGTGTTGCAGAAAGTAAGTTGCAGAAAACTATAGTAGAGTGTCTCACTTAGGAGTTCTCAACAAAAATGAAATTATAGAACCAGTTTCTTATTCAAAATATGCCCATTATTACAGAGCTTCTGGATTCACATGCAAAATATAAACCTAATATTTATACTCATTCCTGAAACAAAAATATTTGTAGAACAGAAATAGAGATTCCCTATATAACTTCTTCTTGAATCTAAAAATTATATATATATCATACTAAAAAATTTTCTTAGATCTAGTTTTATCAAGTGGACAGACTGATAGCCAAAAATACCCTGCTATAAAAAAAAGAAAATTAAAAAATAATTAAGGTCCTCTATTCAGAGGTTCTTAATCTTGTTTTAAAAAATATTTTGACAATTATATCTCCATATAAATGCATACTTTTTTGTAATCCTGTATAATTTACCTCATGTATTTTATTTTAGAACGTGTTGAGAAAAGGTATAGACAATTTCACCACATATCTAAAGGTATACTTGATGAAAAAAGATGTAAACTGTACTACTACTGCTACTGTAGCACTTGTGATTTACTTATTTTATCAAGGTTTAGGGTAAAAAAAGAACTTCACAAAAGTAAAGGGAATCAACTGCTGCACACATAGTTATAAATGAAAATAAACATACATTCTGTGATGTGTCTTAACCCAATTCAGAATTACCACAATATTAGAAATTAGAAGTTTAGATACTAAAGGGACATTATAGAACAAAATTGAACTCTTAATTTGACAGATCAGAAAAACAAGACTTAATGAAGGTATTACTTTCCTAAGGCCAGAGTCAATTAACAGTAAAAATTCCTTAGGATACTATAATCCAATTTCCTTATTTTAAGACCAGATAGATAGTAGAGCAAAATATGGCTTGGCTACACTTGGAGCTATGGTCAAGACCAAATATACATACTCTACTATTGTTATTCCCTGTCTTTCTCATCTCCACTGACAAAGTTAGCACTTTTGTTACCTAGCACTCTCTATCAACTATAATTTTTAATCTCTGGTCTAGGCTCTAAAATGATGTCTGATGTTTTCACTCTTCCATTGCCATAAATATCATGTATTTGTTTGTGCCTCATGAAAAACAGCAACAAAAATAAAGCTTTATGGGATTCTCCTAGAAATAGCTCTTGTTGAAATTGACTCAACTCTACAAGAGATAAGTAATATAATTCTATGAACCTGAAGAGGTGGCTGGTAAAAGGTAAGGAGCTCACTATCAATAAATCAAAAGTTAATCTATCAACATATTTCTCAGTAAAGTCTAAAATAAATCAACTTGATCTCGTATAAGACCTGAGGGGCAGCTAGGTGGTGCAGTGGATAGAATACCAGCCCTGAAGTCAGGAAGATCTGAGTTCAAATCTGACCTCAGACACTTAACACTTCCTAGATGTGTGACCCTGGGCAAGTCACTTAATCCCAATTGCCTCAACCAAAAAATACATACATACATAAAATAAAATAAAATGAAATGAAATAAGACCTGAAAATCCAAAATAAAACCTGAAATAAAAACCTGAAATCAGACAGGACTCGCAGAAAATAAAGAGAACCTAAAATATGTTCTGAGTTGTTGATCTTTCAAAATAATAAAAAAAATCTATATAAAATATTGAGAATGCTTATTAAATTGAATTGACCAAGTATTTCTAGTCCTCAAAATAAAAGTTATTTGTTAAAGGAATGATAATTTTGTATATAGTTTCACAACTTTCTAGATCTTTTTCTAATCTACATAGCGAAGATCTAGACAAATCAGCAAGTCTAATTTTTCATTTGGTAGGATCTCTTCTCTTATGCTATTTGTGGCTCTAAGTGAAATTAAATTGGTGATCAAAAGCCTTGAGTCCCGAGTGGGCACTAAGCCAAATCACAGAAAAATGCCAGGCATTTTTCAAGCATAATTGGCTACTGTGGAGGGGGACCCAGTATTGCTTTTGAATGCAGACTCCCTTTTCTGTCCTAACTATTGTGGTCTCTCTCATGTCACAAATAACTAAGAATGAGGAAGCATCTATATGACAGGACATAATTTTTAAAATTTGTGACTAGCTATTTAAAATATAAAACAGGAAGAACCGAGTCCATATCCTCTAGATCAACATTGAGTTGTAAAACTCTAAAATTCTCATTTTTATACATAGATTTTCTTACTATATTTTAGTAGAGTTTTTATACACTATTTTTTTTTTGCCTGGTTATATGATTTTAATCAGAATGTCACAATTATTTCCCCAAAAGATTAAAAGAAAAACTAGTATCTTTTAGAACAAGCAAAGGAAAAGTGAAAAAATTTACCCTTACAAATTTTGAGCTAAAACCAATTAGCAGTATATAAGAAACAGCAATAAATGAGACAAATCCAACTTCTCCTGATAATTTAATTGAATTTAAATTCTAAATTTAACACATTAATTAAAAAAAAGCCTTTAAAAAATTAATCTCATTTTTCCTACCTCTGAAAGGAATTTGTTCTGGCCCTGCTTTGCCTTAAATCGCTTAATCTTTTGTTGAATTCTCTTGTCTTTGTCCAGGTCTTCTATGGATGCCCACTGACAGTGAAGGTAAGAGCTAAAAGAATAAAATAATAATCCTTGAAAAACAAACAATCCCTATTCTCCAACTTAACCTTGTTTTTTACCTCTTGAATCAAACAAGCTAAATAAACTATTAAGAGTTATAGTACTGGACACCCTGCCCCCTCCCACTACTCCAAAAATGGCATTATTTAATGTTCAAGAAATAACGACAAATATAAGAAAAACTAAGATGAAAGGTCGTCACTCATGGTCAAAACTTGATAAATAGGACTAATTTCCTCTTCTCTGACACATGGAAGAGAGAAGTGGAATCGAGGCCCTCTTTTACAGGGTCCACATTCTTCTGAAGTTATATTTTTGGAATATAACAGTGGGTTGGGAATTCAAAGGTATATGTATAATGATATCTCCCTGAGAAAGCCATTTATATGAACTCAATCTTACTCAAAAAAAAAAAAAAATCAAAAACTCTATAAAGCAGAATTATCTGGGTTTATCCCTTCTGGACAAAAATGACTTAGTGCACCACTTTCTATTTGACCCAGCCCAGTTGAAGGCAAGTAGGGCTTACCCTAGGCAAAGTTGGGAAGCCTGAAATTTTGTCTTCTGCCCCCAGTTGCCTCTTCTCTTCACCCCATCCCCCCCTATCAAAACAGGGAAAGATCTGATAATCAATCACTCATACTTGTTGATGGAATGACTGATTATTTTTGAACGGAAATTCATTTACACTGAATATTACGTCACATTGCTTTTATTTTGAATTGTGGATTGAAAGGCTCTTCTCCTTAAAGGAGTTTTATGTTTGAGGAACAGGTGGGAAGCTCAGAAGGAACCTTAACATCATCCTAAGTCTACTTAATTAATCTGAAATATAAACTTTGCTCATTTTATGACATTTCTTCCCCTTCCCCTGCCATTTTAAGTGAGACAAGATCACAGAAAGCCCCTTCTTTTCCTATTAAGATAAAACAGTCTCTGGAAATTGCTAAAACTTACTTCTGGAATGGGCTTTGGAGAGAAGATTGGTGAAAGAAGATGGCCTATGTTCCCTTTGAGTCTTGTTTTTATTCCAAGACTTATACCAGTCTTTCTTTAGGCATGGTTCTGACTGCTGAAAGGTTCCCTTCTTCAGACTCCACCTGAGCATAAGTGAATGAGTCCTGTCTTTTCCTATTTCTAAACTTGCCCTCCCCTCTCTGCCCACATTTTACATTTCCTGATACATACAATGCTAGTTCAGTTATCATGTAAGGATTTTTTTAAAGCTATGTATAGGCTTCAGATCAGGATCTGAGATCCTAGAATACATCCCTATGGCTCCTAGGACATTACTATTTCTGGTGATAAAGTTTCTGACAAAGAAACTCTGTCACTAAGACATATACTCTTGGTCAATAGAAGTAACACTATATTTAAAAGTCAGGTATGAAAACAGCCACCATTTAGAACTGCAAACAGGCACATACGCAGACAGCTTTCAGTTCCAGTTTGGAGGCAGTGCCTAGCCTGTTGCAATGAAATAGAGACAGATACTTATAAAAATGTGTCTAGTCTCATTCACTTCCTATAAACCAGCATAAAATTCCCAGTTAGTTGGTGACTTTTATATTTTAAGTCCTAATAACCAACTTCAGGGGAAAAAAAGAACAGGAAAGCTGAATTAGAGTTGATGATTAAAGCTATGTTACTTCATCATAATAGATAATTAGAGGGAGGGAAAGAGGCATGCATGAGTTCAAGATTAGGATCAGACATATAAAAGAATGAGACTAACAAAATGTCTAAAATATACCTATAGTTTGTATAGCCTAAAAATAATATATTCACATCATATGGAAATTCCATCAAAAAAGGAAAAAAACCTGACCTCTTTCTATAATGAAGTTTTCTTTACCATTTTATCATATGAATTCCATACTTTCCTGCTTTAGAATGCATAAAATACACTACAATAATTCTACACTTATACAGTTATGTTAAATTTATTTGATTATCTAATGATAATATGAATGGAAAAAACCCAACAACACAGGAATGATTTGAAGTCTCTATACGGATTAGTAGAACTATTTAAAGTTCTGTCTTTGTCTTCTTCATAGGCTAGAAAAGCATCTTATTCAAACTGAGTCAATCTATGTTAATATAGTCATTCTATCCTGTAGTGCTTTTTCTCAGCAATCAATATCTAGGCCCTATGTTTGGATACTATTGTCCAAGTATTACTTCTGCTTACTCTGTTGCCTTCAACATCAACAAATTGATTATATTCTTAAGACCCACCATGGTACCTCTTGGTGTTTTTATTTGGGAATATGAAATTTTGCTGATGAACCTGGTACAGATGTTAATTACTTTTTGTATATAAAATGTTTGTGAAATTTTCACTATGTATACATTGCACTACTAAGTAGTACAATACATACATTACACTAGGTAGTGATGATTCCCAGTGCATTTGCCACTCTAACCCTTGTAGGCCGGACAGAAGCACAACTAAATAAAACTTCAGATTTACTTGCAACATCATGGCCACGTAAGTCTCCCCTGGATTCCTTGATATGATGTTCAAGCTCCTTCTCTAGCAGTGCCTGTTTAAAAACATACTGTCAAGCTTTTATCCTCTGTATCGTCAATGAATATTGTCCTTGTGATGTTTCCTTCAATATACAACCCAAATGTTATTGTCAATCTGTAGTACTGAGATAACTCTGAAATTTTAATTAAATTAAAACCATTTTTCCTGAACATTAAAGATGTATTTTTAAAATGTTTCTAAAAGTTAGGAATCCTATCTTAATATCAATGTCCATGGTCCTGTTGAATGTTCTTGAAAGATTATACAGAATAACTTGAACAAGATGAAACATCCCCTACCCCCAGTTTTTCTGTTAGAATCAAGGAACATTAAAATGAAAAATCTTAAGAGATCATCTCATCTAAATTCATTATTTTAAAGATGAGGATACTGAAACCCAGCCAACTTAAGTAGCTTGCCTAAATAGATAGTGTAAGATCAGAACCCAAGTTTTTTTTAACTGTTCCATCATTAATGCCTTCCTCGATGGTATAAAATCATCTGAAAAACCATTAAGGTTAATCAAATAATTTCATAGTTG
Source organism: Myrmecobius fasciatus (assembly GCA_023553655.1). Taxonomy (NCBI): domain Eukaryota; kingdom Metazoa; phylum Chordata; class Mammalia; order Dasyuromorphia; family Myrmecobiidae; genus Myrmecobius; species Myrmecobius fasciatus. Next base: position 192,116 of record JAJPUD010004311.1, read on the forward strand.
AAAGACTTCAGAGATTATCTAATGCAACCTGTACCTAGGCGGGAATTCCATTTATAATATCATAAGTTGTCAATGAGTAAAGAAGAATGAGTTTCTCTAAAGTCATGCCCTTTCTAATTTTGAACAACTATTACTTGATAGGCAAGTTTTTATTTTTCCCATACACTGATTCCAAAACTACCTCTCTGTAACTTTTATACATTACTTCTAGTTCTGCTACCCAGGGTAAGGAAGAACAAGCCTAATTCTTTTTCTACACAATTTCCCTTTACACACATGAAGACATCTACCATGTCTCCTTCTAAGGCTTCTCTTACCAAGTTATAAACACCTCCAGTTTCTTTATTTTGCCTGGCATGGTCTTCAATCCCTTTACCATTTCATTAGCTCTTTCCTCTACCTTATTGCCAATTACTAAATGTTTGTCAGAAATTCTTTGTCAGAACTGAATACAATATTCTAGATGTGGTCTGGCAAAGTAGAGCACAATAAAATGATTACCACTCTTGTTCCAGGCACAGTAATGACTTCAAAACTTGCATTAGCTTTCTGAGTTACCATATCACATTGTAAATTCATATTAAGGTTTCGGTATATGAAAACATCCATCCCTTTCATCGGAACTGTTATCTAGCCACATCTCTTCAATCTCATATTTGTGAAACTGATTTTTAAAAAAACCCAATTTAATGCCCTTACATTTTGGAATTTCATTTTATTAAGTTTGAGTTATAATTCTAGCCTGCTGAGATTTTTTAAAAGATTTTGATTCTGCCACCTAATTTGATAATACCAGGTTACAACATCATGGAAAAATATTCAGAATCTAAAAGACTAATAGAGTTATTAGTAGTCGATCTAACACATTTATTAAAAGTTACTTTTTTTAAAACTATTACTAGATCTTGATAAGTTTCTGTTATTTTCCCAAATGAAGTATAATATTCTATCTAAACTGCCAAAAATCATACTAAAGTTACTTGTGGCTACCAATGCCCAGAGAAATTAACTTTGTCCAAAATGATCTCTTTGTAGAATTTAGCCAAATCATTTTTTCTAGCTGCTACCTTGAATCAGCATTTCTATCTTTTCTCTTAGGGAGCAAAAATGACTGTTTTATCTTGTGTTGTTGTTATGGGTTTTTGTTGTTTTGTTTTGTTTTTACAGTATTTCTTAATCAGATCAGCTTAGCATTATTTTTTGTTTCCTACTCATCCCCTATAGACTTTTGCCCATTAGTAGCTATAAAATTTGGTCCACTGAATTCAATACCTCCAATGATGCAATTCCTTTTGTATATACTTCTTTAATACTGAAGTTCACTTAGAAAGCTTATCTTTCAACATGCTTATTAGTGAGGCTGGGGAGAAATTGTAGTACAGAGCTTCTTTCATTCATTTTTACTAAGCTGATTTTTTTTCCTATAAATTCTTCTCATTTATTAGGCAAGGAAATTAGCAAACATTCATTATATACCAATTAGAGACTTAAAAAAATATTCATAAGAGATGCTTTAAAAATCTCACGCATTTTGCTTCTCACAGAAATTTAAGTCACCAAAGAATTATTATTGGTCAGAAAAAAATAAACGTATGTGACCAATAGTCAAAACATTATTTTAATAAAATGACTGAAGTTTTCAAAAATGATTGCCCCTGCCCCCAGAATCACAATTTACTTACAAGTTTTTGTATTTCACATAGAATTCTTCTACTTCCACTTCCTCTCCAGACTCCTTCTGAAACAAAAGAAATTTTCAGCAATATCCTTAAAATCATCTACTGGGACATTTAGCATCTTAATTATTTCCTCCCACCAAAGGATAGAATGTGTGCACCTTTCAGGAATAAAAGTTATGTTGTACTTCAGTGGAAGGGAGTAAGATGGAATGCCTGTATGTGTAAAGCATTCCCTAAAACAGCTTACCCTCCTCTGCCTACCCTAACTTCTAAGACATGAATCATTTTAACTCCTCCCTAACCACATGCAGCTTCATTCACAACAACTTGACCCCAAATCTGGCTTTCTGCCAAACCACAGCGTTAAGTAGACGCCAAGTGTACCATTTTCTCAGGCAGTAGCCAATTAGCAACTGCACTCCTAAATGCCATATGTATTATTTTTGGCTGGCTCATGGCAACTTTACGTTGTGGGTTTTGTAATGTTTTAAAATAGTTTAAAGCAAGTTTAGTTCTCATGTAGTTAATAACTCTAAACAAAAAACATATAAAACTAACGCCCGTTCTTGTGCTATAATTTTAATGCATCACTATGCATGGTTTTAGTTTTACTCAGCAATAATTAAATTTTCTCTAGCAAGATGTCACACACACATAGCAGCCAAATTAACACCCAAAATATTACATTCAAGTAAGGATGATATTGTAATATATGGCATTAAAAACAAGGGTATTCAAACGTAAGACTGTAACATCTCTCATTCCAGAAAACTAGCATGGAGATAACAATACTTTGTATTATTTTTCAAACTTAAGACTGTACTTAACACCTCTCACTCCAGAATACTAATATGTATTTATGGGAGGGAGATAACAATACTTTGTTATTTTTAAGTCTGTGTCTCAATCTTTGAAGTTCTTTCCTACCCCTACAATTTGGTTTCAGTATTAAGCAGGTTGAGATATGCTCATTTTCTTTTAGAAGGGTTGATGCGATAGGATATGGACATAAAAATGAATAGTATTTACAGATGTTAAGAACTGTCTTTATATTCTATTAAAAGGATGACCAAGCCATGCTGTAAGGAGATCATGTGGCTTTTGTGAAGAAAAGAAATGCAAGAACAAACAAGTGAAGAACACAAAGAAGTCTGAAGATTCTACCAATTAGAGGATAAGTTACAGAATATATTCAGAAAAACTTATCTCTCTTCAAAACTGATCTCTGTGAATTTCTAATCATCAATTACTAGGATCAAGCTATCTAATTGCTGCAGCCTGATTTTACAAAGTTTAATTTTTTGGAATTACACACCTCCATGGGAACACTGATAGATATCTGACCAAAAAGGGATTGGAATGAAGGTCCACAGTATGACCAATAACTATTAGTGGGCTCCATGAGAGGATGAATGACTACCAGAATGGCCACTCTATAAAATGTCACAGTGTTAGTATGTCCTACCCCCATGATGAAGGCTGTATTCTACAATGAAGGTAAACGGAGGCAGGCCATCTTTGTTCCAGACTGTTAGTCTTTGCTGAAACAAATAAAATGGAATCTGTTCCCTACAATACTTCGTGACCCAGCAGAAGGAACTTTGAATACTGGAAATAAAATTTAAGTCATCCATTTGGATAATAATTTCTCCAAAACTCATTTCACTTTTCATCTCCCCCACACTTCTGCTGTGCCCTGTGCTTTAACATTTATTCATGTATGTAATTCCAATTTGAAACTGGAAAAGTCAGTTGGAAATCATCTTGTTGGAAGAAAGGAAATAGTATTCATTAAACATCTACTATCCACTGTACCAAGAGCTTTACAAATATTACATCATCTGATCCTCAAAATAACTCTGTGTGGTAAGTGTTGTTATTATCCCCATTAGAAGTTAAATGACTTGCCCAAAGTCACACAACTAATAAGTATTTGAAGCCTGATTTGAGCTTAGATCTTCCTGATATCAGTGCTCTATCCACTGTGTCATCGAGCTGCCTTTTGATTATGTCACAAAGTTTAAATAAACTAATTGAAGTCAGATTTCCTTCCTTTGTAGCATTTATCAGCCAACTTCTATGTGCCAGGCACTCTGTAGTCTGTTTGTTCATTGGAGCTCAGTGAAAACTTCCCACAAAACCCCTAAATTTATGATTTGATGAACACATGACCCCTATATTCTTGTCACCAATATTTATTTTCCTGCCTCTACTGGCTACTGTATTTTGGCTCATGCTACTGAATGATCTATGTGAAACACCAGAGTCCTAAAATGCTTAAAAAGTATGGGTACATGTCACAGAGATAGACTTTAGCTCTATTTTAAGAAGCATCTGAGGGGCAGCTAGGTGGCGCAGTGGATAGAGCACCAGCCTTGAAGTCAGGAGGACCTGAGTTCAAATCTGGTCTCAGACACTTAACATTCCCTAGCTGTGTGACCCTGGGCAAGTCAACCTCAATTGCCTCAGCAAAAAAAAAAAAAAAAAAGCATCTACAGCTGACATAATCATCTCAAAGATTAAGACAACTGATCTAATTTGATCTTCATAAATAACCTATGGTTAAACACCATCCAAGTTCCTTTAGAAAAGGAGCTGCTTTGGTCTTTGTACCTAACATAGCATCCTGCACAGTACAGGTGCTCAATAAATGTTATTTAATTAAATTGCAGAGAGAGAATGGCAAGCAGTATCCTCATTTTACTGATAGGAAATGAGCTCTTGGAGAAATGACATGACTTACCTAGAGTTACATCACTAGAACTGGCAGAGCTGGGATATCACCTCATTCAAATTTCAGTGCTCTTTCTACTACAGCTCAAAGAAAGTATTTTATGTTATAAATGCTTCCAATTAATACTTAGAAATAGTGCAGGACATCTCCTGTGCAAGTAACTAAATTTCCAAAACACAAGAACTAGTCAAAATTATATTTTAAAAAGCTACTGTGTTGGGGCGATGTGGTGCAGTGGATAGAAGGTGAGCCCTGAAGTCAGGAGGACCTGAGTTCAAATCTGGCCTCACACACTTAACACTTCCTGGGCAAGTCACTTATCCACAATTGCCTCATCCAAAAAAAAAAAAAAAAGCTACTGTGTTTGAGTTAGACCCTGTGAACAAAAATTTAGTGTTCTAAGGTCTTGTTTCCAACAAAAAAAAGCAGCAATCCAATATTTTAATATTTTTAACTTAAAAATGGATACCATGCACTGAAATTCTAATGCTTAGTTTATGAGCGGCACTTTGAGAACCACATGTTTTCCATTTAAATTGAAAAGTTCGTAAGGCAAATTGTCATTATTGTTGGACCTACCCAGGAAAGCAAATCAGCCCCTTTTCATACTAAAATACTAAAATGGGGCCCAGAACCCATTAGTCTTTCTTAAGCACTTAATTTATTACCAACTTAGAGAGTCACAAAAGAGGAAATAAAATCCATGTATAGCAAAACAACAAAACTAATATTGTAGTAATTTTTAAAGCTATTTTTCCAGACTGATTTTATACTATTTTCTCTCATACCTTCTACATTTCTGCCAAAATGGACTACTTGCTCCTCTTCATACAGAATATTCCATCTCTCATTTTCACACCTTTCAACAATGCCTCTATACAATGCTCCCCTTCATCACCTCTACTTCTTGGAACCCATAGATTACATTCAAGGATGAATTCAAAGCCTCTCCTGATCTTCTTTTCTCTCTGTCCCAAACCCCAGAAACTATTTTTTTGTATTTTGCATTAAGTAGAATCCAAGCTACTTACCTGAGTGCAGGTATATTGCTTTCATTTTTTTTTCTTTATAGAACCAGAATCTTTATGTCAAGAATGTTACCAAAAGAAAGTAAAACTTCTTAAAGGTTTTAATTGACTTCTTAAAAAACAATTATCCATAATAAGGGAAAAGACAATAGGACCAATAACTATAATATACACAGAGCCTTCAAATGTTACTTTAACATGAAGTTCCAGTTCTCTCCTCCAGCAAATCTAACTAAAACTGATAATAAAAAGTCTTCATTCAGGGGCAGGTAGGTGGTTCAGTGGATAGAGCACTAACCCTGAAGTCAGGAGGAGCTGAGTTCAAATCTGGTCTCAGACACTTAACACTGTGTGACCTTGGGCAAGTCACTTAACCCCAATTGACTCAGCCAAAAAAAAAAAAAAAGTGTTCATTCATTCAATAGAGGGGTGATCCATTGGAAACACTGCTGGACTAAAATCAGGAAGACTCATTTTTATGAGTTCAAATCCAGTCATAGACACTTACTAACTGTGTGACCCTGGGCAAGTCACTTAACTGTGTTTGCCTCTGTTTCCTCATTTATAAAATAAGATGGTAAAGTAAATAGCAAACCACTCCAGTATCTTTGTCAAGAAAACCTCAAATGGGGTCATGAAGACTCAAACATAACTGAAATAAATGAACAATAATAGCAAAACATACAACAGGTTCACACCAACTGTGCACAGAGTACTATGCCAGGCATTATTTTAACATAAGATAATTCCTGCCCCCATAAAGTTTAAAGTCCAGTAGGAAGACATGGTAGCTAACTACATTGTATAATACTGTATTATAAGTTCATCAAAGAACTTCTTAAAATAAATGGATCTAAGGGGAAGGTTTTTGGGTTTTTTGTTGTTGTTGTTGTTGTTGTTTTTAATTGACTGCTTTTTCACAAAAACCAAGGAAAAAACTCATGGAAGAGATTGCCATCTAGTTTAGTCCTAAATGTCAGATATTCCAGCCAAACCAGATTTCTCTTTCTTCTCTATATGTCATTTCATTTCCCTTCTTTCTGTGCCTTTGCACTGGCCTTCCCTTTCCCCTTATCTTCCACCCCCATCCAATTCCATGACTGGGATTCAGTTTCTCATCATATCTACCTCATGGGATCTCTCCAGGATACTGATCAAGTACAACTTTCTACATGAAGTCCTTCCTGGTTACCCAATTGACAGCCCTCTCCCTGTCTAACTGACATTTATTTAGCTATCTTATATTTATGTGTATTTATTTTTGTTATGTGTATTCTTTGTATGTACACACACACATACACACACACACACATTCTCCCCCAATAGAATGTAAACTCCTTAAGAGGAGGAGTTTGAGATTTGAAAGAGCTGAGTATGTTTGTAAAGCCAAATTTTGAGAGACAGAAGATGTATGATAAAGAAGCAATATTTATTGGAACTTGGTCCTTGTGGATATAAGAACAAATGGGATCAAAGGCAAGAATAAGAATAGAAGTATCTTTTTCTAAGAAAAGTATCTCATGATATGAAGAAAAAGAGTGGTCGAAGGAGTGAATTGGTAACCAAATAGTAATTTCTAGTGTCTTCTCCAAATATAATTAGATGATAAAATTATTTTATTGAGGCTAATATCAATCTCGGCACAGTGACAGAAACGGAAAGATCCATAAGTTGTATGAAATAGTTCCTATCAATAAGAAACACACTAGTTAGATTTCATCATTTACTTATAAAATATCTGCTGACTGTCTGTATATAAGAGGCTGTGTGAGAAGTGGAAGATAAAAGAATCTCTATTTGGTTTGTACTCTCTGAACTGCTCTATCTCAAAGGCATTTCTATTTTTTATTCCTTTAAGTTACAGCCCATTGAGGGAAAATAAGATGTGAAGAAAAATACTGAATTTGGAGTCAGAGTACCAGATTGGAATCCTAGTTTTGTCATTTACTGTGTGACAAATCTCTTAACTTAATCTTTTTGGTTCTTAGCTTTCTTCCTTTATAAATTGAGAGGGTGACCTACAAAGCCCTTTCCTTTCAGCTCTAAATCACTGCTCTATCTACTACCATTTTAGTTCAAGCTTTTGTGACCCTCACCCAGATTACTACAAAAGCCTCCTAATTGGTCTCCCTGCCTCAAATCCCTCATTTCTGTCCATCTACATAATGCTTCTAAAACAATTTTTCTTAAGGCTAGTGAGAGGCAACTCCCCTACTCACTCAAGTGATATGACTTCATATAAAAACATTTGTTTAGCTTAAGTACTTCACAACATGATCCTCACCTATCTTTCTAGCCTCAATGGGCATTATTCTCATTTTCATATGCTGTCACCAACCAAGCTGGCCTTCTCTGTCCCACATACTATGACATTCCCTTTCTGATCTGTTTGCTCTGTGATGGCCATGTTTCATGCATGATCTCGCCTCACTGAATCTTTCTCTTCCTTTAAGATGTAGCTCAAGCACTATCTCTTATATGATGACTTTCTTGATCACCCCAAATGCTAGTTCCTTCTTTCCCAAACTATTTCATATTTAGCTCTTTTGTATATATTTGAATTTATTCACTTTCTATTTATGGAGCATGTATTTATATTTTTACTATTATTTGTCCCCAAGACAAATACTCTAAATCTTTATAAACAGGGAATATTTTATTCTCTGTATTTGTAATCACAAGTATTTTGCAAGCACATAGTAGATACTTGATAAATGTTTGCTAACAGAAGTCATTTGGATAGATTTCTTTAATCTCATCTATCTTCCTTATCACAATGCTACCTCCATATTCCTTTATGCACATACATATCGATATTGATTTTATTATCTCTATTAAACTGTAAACTTTGTGAAAAGAGCATATACCTATTCTTAAATTCTACTATAACTATTGCCTCTAAAGCTCACTTTTCCTTTACTGGGGTTGCTAATGAATAAGGAAATGACCAAAATATAGGTAAAATAGGAGAAAAGAGAAACAATGTCCTACATAATCCAAAGAATAAATAATTAGCTACTGAATAATTGTAGCCTAATTATAATCTGAAACACCAAACCTGCTCAGTATGACTACTGAAGCACTATCCACTAAATAAAAATTGATTTGTTCCATCCAAACAAGATGCTATTTAGGCAAATAAGTCACTTGACTCACTGAAGGAGATTATTCTTTAAAGCTAGGTCAAGTATGCAGTATTTTCATAACTTCTACAATTCTTAAATGAACTGCCACTATAGGCCTCAATGTAACAAAAATATAGCCTTTTTAGGCTATATTTTTCATTAAAATGCTAATAAAATGCTAATTTTTCATTGAAAACATTTTTTTATCCTGATTCATCACTTGTTTTATAAGAAGGGATCAAAATTCTGATATTCATGTTTGTTTTTTTAATGTTTCCAAAGAATCGATGTATATTTCCCTTCACACATATTTTGCTATTGTTTTTGGGGACAGTTATATTATGGTTAACCTGAACTGTCTAACTTTAAAGATATATTGAAGAAAGGAAAAACTGAAAGCAGAGTGACCAACCAACAGACTAACAAAAGTATAGGAGAGATGAGGAAGGCCTAACCAAAGATGGTAGCCATGTGCGTAGAATCAAAGGGGCAGATTCAAGAAATATAGAATTGGCAAACTTGTCAACTGATTGATTATAGAAAAAGGGAAAGTTATTTCAGTTATCAACCTCAGTAATAGAGAGAAGGGAAATGACTTCAGTTGATGCAGAAAAGTTTAGATGCTGGATATACTGAGAGAACCCTTAAAAGCACATGATGATTTAAGCTAAGTAGAACATTTATTCAAGCCGTTTTCTCATTTGAACAAGAAGTCATCTGAAATAAGGTCCTTAACACTAAAGTTATAAAAAAAAAATCCTTTTCCAATATTATTATTAGGGGCTAGTTTTATAAGTGCACCCAGCTCACTTTGTCATGTGGACATGAACTTTGTACATCTCTAAGTGCTTTAGAATGAGTCATACTGCCATCTGAAATTACATTAGAAATAGTCATGTATTCCACCTCCACAGTAATAGCAAAGACAACAATGAAAATTTCATTAGTATAAGTAAAAAGTGAGGGAAAGGAATAGTGTCAGAGGAAAAAAGTCTTGTTGACTAAAAGTATAATACGCTTGTATTATACTTTTAGTCAACAAGACTTTTTTTTTTGTATTATACTTCCCACTTCACATCCCCTACTACTATCACCACTCCCCACCCCCACCAAAACTTAAAACAACATGGTAAAAAAAAATCATCTTCAATCAACTTAAACAGATTGAAGTCTATAAATTGAAAAGCAAGATAACATTTGAATGAAAGTATTCTAATTCTAGATTTCCATATAAGACTTATAATCTATTAAAAATACATATGTGCAAGACAAATATCATGCACAAAACACACCTATTTTCCCAAAGATATGTCCTATTTCTTAGCCATATCCCACCTACATTGGTCAGGGGTTGGAGGATGGGGAAATGTGACAGAAAAAATTACAGAACTAGATCTTACAAAGGACTATTTTATCAATGTGGACATTTCCTTAATTAAAATAAATATAATTCCTCAAATATAAAAAATATAACATTATAATAAATTATTAGTATGGAGTCTTCTTAAACTGACGTCTTCAACCTAACTTATCTCTTGGCAAATTTTCTGATAATGAGCCTCTCCAAATTTGGTTAGATTGGTTCTAAGCATCTGGCTTAATGTCTCAGATAACAGTTTTTCCAGCCTGATAGAACCTAAAAGAACTTGTGTTCCATTGGAATAGCCTTTGAGAGTCTAAGATCATTCCCTCTAACACAGTGTAAGCAGTAAGAAGTGTATTTTTGGCGGGGAGGAGTGACATGTTCAATTATATGACAACCAAAGCTCCTTCCAACTCCAAAATGGATTTGAGTGAAACAGAGTGGGGGTGGGGGAGGGGAGGAAAGAGAATGAGTATCAACAAGAGCCTATTTTAGGAATAAGCTCATTGTTTACTTCATATTTTCTTTACCTGCTTTTTGACTGATCGACTACTCATGATTTTCTCTACTACGGGACCTTCTGCATCAACAGATTCCTGAAAAATAAAGTATATGAGTCAAGCAGAATGCTTTTTAATTTTTTTAACCAAAAAGATTTTATGCCATTTGCAAAATAGGTGAACATTCCATGCTGCTTCCTAATTCACCCCTTCAAATCCAGCACTTGTTAGACTTTGATATATGATGAGTACAGCTTTTACTCAAGTAAGGATCACTGCAGATATGAAGAAAATTAACTTTACAGAGAAGGGGAGAAATACATATGTTTATCATTTCATAGGTATGATGTGGTTTAATAATGTGACCCTCACCAGTTCCTAAAGCTAGCAAGTATTAACAAACTGCAACTGCCAATACAGAACACTTTCCACATGGTTGCAATGGAAAACATGACTTTTCTTTATCTCCATTCATAGGATAAATGTGGTCATCACTCTACTGTTCTAAGTATCTTTTACCTATAAGGATCACATAAAATATTATGTTACAGCTTAACATTGGCCATATTACCAAATAAAGGACTGACATGAATTTAACATATTTTTCAATGGGTTTTCAGTTTGTTAACTAAAGTACAATACTGCTAAGAGAACTAGTAAAAAAAAAAA
>JAJPUD010004312.1:0-77331 GCA_023553655.1 Myrmecobius fasciatus
CCCCCCCCCCATTGTTCAGGACAGGATTTGAATTCAGGTTTTGCTGACTTCAAGTTCACTGAGCTAACCTAAGTCCCAAAGTTCAGTTTTCTTTGATTCTTGCAGTCTCCTTTCTTTACTCCCCCATCCCATTCAATCAGTTGTCATATCTTGTTGACTAACTCCTAAGCATCTTTTCCTTCACTAAATCACCTCTTCCTGTCTTTAGTTTCATTCATCTCTTAATCTCATTTCACACAATGGTCAAAATATAATTTTGCCAAAGCATGGGTATGACCATGGTATTCTCTTGCTCAACAGTCTTCAAAGGTTTCCCAGACTTTTCAGCCTGGCATTTAAGAACCTCAGTAATAGGTTTCTAACCTATCAAGTCTTATCTTTTCTTAACAAATTCTGTATTTAGCAAATTAACTCCTAGGTATTTTTTTCCCCCTGAGGCAATTGGGGTTAAGTAGACTTGCCCAGAGTCTGAGGTCAAATTTGAACTCAGGTCCTCCTGACTTCAGGGCTGGTACTCTATCCACTGTGCCACCTAGCTGCCCCTAGGTATTCTTTAAACCTGGTATCTCTGATTTCTTCCTTTACCTGAGCTGTGTCCAATGATTGGACTATTCTTCCATGCCTCATCTACACCTTTCGTAAGTCCTGTCTTTTTCAAGAGTCGGCTTAAGGTGTCACTTTCTCTATGAAGCCTTCCTGGATACCACCTGCTAATGTTCTCCCCTACTTCAAATTATCTTATAATATTAATTATATATTTGTTCTTTATTAATCTATATGTTGCATCCTTCCAGTAGCATGTAAACTTCCAGAGGTCAGGATTACTTTTTAAATTTTTATTACGTTCCAATTATGAATAAGAAGTTATAACAAACATTTGACTTGAAATGATTTGTCTGATGAGGCAATGGCATTGTTACAAATCCTCTTTTCAATCTTAAATATTTTACTACCTCAGTGGCATTACAAGTTATATTGATGAACTAATATGATTCCTGATAGCTTATGTAAATTTGGTATTTATAGAAATAGAGCAGAGAAAATACTGGTCACAAATATCAAAAATTAAAAGGATGGGAGCAGCTAAGGTGGCGCAGAGGATGGAGGACCCGAGTTCAAATCTAGCCTTAGACACAACACTTCCTAGCTGTGTAAGTCACTGAACCCCAACTGCCTCAGCCAAAAATAAATAAATAAAATAAAGGGATTATTTATTTTCTTCATTACATAAAAATTTGCCAATCTCATGTATTTCTACGATGCTTAAAGTTTTATCTCTTTTAAATAATGGGGATTAAGGCTGATAGAAGAAAACATACTATGACAATGTAATTCAATTTATTTTCTCCATAAGCTCAAAAAAGGGTCTTCTTGGTCATAAATGAGTGAATTGTCTCCTCTAGTTGCTCCTGTTTTTAATCCATTTTTCACACTGCTACCAAAATGATATTACTTTGGAAGAATATGGACAGGCCAGCTTGCCTGCTCAGAAACCTCCAGGAAAAAAATGCTAATTCCTTAGCCTATATTTAAGATCTCCTAGAATCTAGCTCCTTTGGCAGTCTTATTTCATGTTACTCTTCCATTTCACTAACATTCCACCTTATATCACATTTATTTGATCATAAATCACATTATCACTATTAAAATTAAAAGGACTCCAAGCCATAAACAATTATTGACTCTCCCTTTCTTTTACATTGACAAATACTGTCCATAGTACCACCACCAAAACTTTCATGTCTATTCTCTCTGGCTACTACTGTAATACTGGTATATCTTACCATCCACCTGGACCACTGAAATATTGATCTTCCAGCCTCTGTTCTCTCTGTTGCCTGACTTATCTTCATTATTCATAGACCTGGTCATGTTGTCCTTCTATTGGAAACCTGTAAGCCTTTTATTTTTGTATCCCTACCATAATGCCTTGCACAGAGAAGGTTTATTATAAATGTCTGTTTAAATGAAATGTTTGATTAACAGGGACCATAGCCAGTTGCTTGGCTTCTGTTTAGCTCTGATTCATTGCCCCCATCTTGACTTCCACACCCTTTTCCTTTTGATAGATGAGGATGTAGAGGCAGTTAATTAAAGAAAGGCAAATCAATTTGAAGACTTCCTGGACTGGGCTCTAACAATCTTTTAACATTGTTGATACAAGCTGCCCTTCCCCATATTAGCCTAGGAAAAAAAAACGACAACCTACATCTTCTGTCTTGAGGAATAGGAGAGCTGAAAATGTTATCTCCCCTGGGGCAGAATTAAAGAAATCTGCTGGAGGCAGTGGAAATGCCAGGGCAGCTTACTTTTCATGTCCATAAAGCCCTCCAGTGACTTCCTTATCTTGCTGACTTAGCCCCTGCTAAATGGTTTGAAGTTTGAGAAAATGTTTTTCTTCCACTTTTTCAAGGGACTTTTAACTGAAATAAAGCCGTGCTCCCCACAGATAAGCTTTTCAGAATTAGAAACAAGGAGCTGTGCCAGCCTCTCTATGTCCTTCTCAATGAACACCACCCCTTGCTGACCCTCACCCTTGCCCTAGGATAAGATTTCAGAATTGTTTACTTTTCTTTCCCAATGGAAAGAGAGCAAAACATCTATAAAAGTAAGTGTTAATACCAATTAAAGTGGGGGAAGAGGCACAGTGAACTGAAAACCAGTGAGAATTTGGATAACTTGGGTTCAAGTGCTCTCTCTGACATATACCAGTTCTGTGATTATAGCACTACATTTAACCTCAAAACAGAAACCAAACCAAACAAATAATAAGAAAAAAATAAAGTAAAAAAAATGCTTTAATCTGCATCTAGACTCTACCAGTTCTTTCTCTTTAAGTAGAGAACATTTTTGAGCATATGCCTGTAGGAATTGTCTTGCTAAAAACAGCTAATTGCAGAGCAATTGATCTTGCAGTTTCCTGGCCAGGAATCCCCTCTTCTAAGTCTTTGTTTCACTTACATTGTCCTTCAAAGTACCACTGCAACCAGGCTGTGCCATGTCTAGCTCCCCAAAAGACAAAAAATTGTGAAAAGTGCATGGGTAGATGGGTATAGGAAAATATTTATCAATTTTGTAAATTGCCCATATATTATTGGCTGGCAAGTCTTAACCATTCTATTCACATTTCATATCTGTTCTTTCCTATCCTCACTGCTTCCACCTTAATGTAGGTACTCAATACTGCCTACCTGTAACACTGAAATCCTTCCTACCTGGTCTTTTGCCTCTGTTCTCTTTGCCCTATAATCTGTTTTCACACTGTTGACAGATTAATCTTCATCAATATATCTAGTCAGTTAAGTCCCTCTGCTCAAAACTCTTCAATGGCTCCCAACTGCTTACTGAGTGAAATTCAAACTCCAAGACCAGTCTATGAGACTGTCTAGAGTATGGCGCTACTGAGACTTTCTAACCTTATCTCACACTATTCCCTCCCCTTCAATATATGCTGTGTGCTCAGCCAATGAGACTTTTTATTTCAATTTCCTGACTCCAGGCCCTCAAATATGGTCCCTAGATGAAATCAATCAAGTCTTCCAAGTTCTAGCTCAGTTGGCATCTCTTCCATGAATTTGCTAAATCTCTCCCTAAATGAGTAATGATGCTTTTATATTTGGAAATCACGTTGCCCTTTGTTTTCATTTATTGTACTATTATGCGTTTTAGTTGTTTGTGTGATAACAATATCTAGAATTTAAATTTTTACTTTAAGGTTTGCAAAGTGTGTTACAAATATTTCATTTGATCCTCATAACAACTTTGAAAAGTAGGTGTTCACAGATGAGGAAACTGAGGCAAAGAGAGATTAAGTGATGGGTACAGATGCACCCAGTTAATAAGTGTCTGAGGCTGGATTTGAACCCCAGTCTTCCTGACTCCCCAGTGGCACTATTGACTACACCATCCAAATTTAAATGCTTGCATGCCCTTGCAAGAAAAGATCAATGAGGACTGGGACTGTGTCATAGTTTTCTTCAGTCTCAATTGTTGACATGCCAAATGGAAAATTTAATGTATTTTGTTCTCTTGTCCTAAATAAGTTCTATCTAAAACACAGGATAGAAAATTTAGATCATGAAGGGACTCTCTGAGTTCCAACTAGATCAAATCCCTTGTTTTATAGATGGCATGCATGACTTGCCCAACTGGATTCTAATCCAGGACCTCTGATTCCAAATTAATTATTCATTCTACTAATACTAGGTAGATTTCCATAAATATTATCAGTATCCTTCTTCTGTGTAACTCCATTTCTTTCCTTTTCTAAGAAAAAAGATTCTCTCTTCTAAGTCTTTGTTTCACTTACATTGTCCTCCAAGGTACCATTGCATCCAGGCTGTGCCAGCAGGAGCTTAACTATCTCTACATGGCCATGCTCACTGGCACACATCAAGGCAGTGGAACCCTCATCATCCTGGATGTTGACATCTGCTCCACAGGCAAGCAGACCCTTTACCATGTCGATTCTTCCATGACTGACTGCAAGCATTAGGGCTGTCTGCCCAGCCTTCAGAAATAAATCAATAGAAAGTTAGAAATTGCCACAGAGACCATGTTGGAAAGAGTTGAAGGGGCTGAGGATCTGCATCAGTCTTATCTCTGTAAGGAAAGGATACTGGTTGGAGAAAGCTGCAAGGGCCAGGGTTAGTATCAGGCTAGAAAACAGGGACAAGATAAAGAGTGAGAGAAAGTTGAAGGGGGAAGAACACTAAAAAGGAGGTAACAGCACATAAAAATTTTTCTAGAAGACAACCATCAAATAAAGGGCTTCAAATGCAGGTTTATAATCTAGGAGAATTCAAGGGAAAGGAGATAGAAGATTCCAATTTAACATTTCAGTGATTTGCCTTTGGCTGACTGGTGATTAGTTATTTATAAGTAATCCTATGCTCAGAGATTTCCCGAGTGTAGCAGTGACCAGCTAGGAGCTGATTTCACTAGAAAAAAAAAATTACATGTATGTGCTTGCCATTCCAAGATGCTAAAAAATAACTTTTCCCCAGTCTGCCTACCTCTCAAATGGATCCACCACTACATATGACAGAGCAATAGTACTGACCTGGCTAGCTTTGGCATTTACATCTCCACAGCCAAAAAGTTCTTCTACGACCCTCATATCTTTCTCAGCTTCCACAGCAGCTAATGCTGCAAGCATGATAGGGGTATAACCAGCTTTGTTCTGATGGTCTACATTACACACATCTGTAAGGAGAAGAGGAGTCCCTTTGAAATGCAGCCCACACACATTGAAACCACTGTATACAAAAATGTTGCAGGTATTTGAATATGAATAAGTCAGAAAGTTGGAGAAATGAGATTTTTAAAGCAAAATGTCCCTTCCCTCCCCAAAAATTGATGAGTGAAAGAGAAAGTATGTCACCATTCATTCTCTCTCTTCCCCTTCTGTGCCCCAACATATATTTCAAGTTAAGATTCCCTCCCCTCTTCTGCTATAAACACAGAATTATGTTCTTTTAATTTAATCTTTTTAAGTGCCCTGTTCCCACAGACTTGGTTTTCTCTTCCTTGATCCCTTATTCCTGTTAGTTACTCCTTTCTCTTAGAGATTTTGCTTAGTTCCTTTTTTCTCTCCTGCTTTTGTGGTTTTGACAATAATGATAGCAAATATTCATGTAGTGCTTATTATGTACTAGGCACTATGCTAAAAGTACTTTACTGTTATCTCCCTTTTGCAAATCAGGAAACTGAGGCAATTTGAGATTAAATGACTTGCTGAAGATCACATGGCTAGTAAATGTCTGAGGTTGGATTTTAATTGAAGTCTTCCTGACTACAGGTTCAGCATTCTATCTTTTGTGTCACTCCTCACCACCACTTTTTTTCTCTGTCAAGTAGAGTCCCCTTAGAAATCTGTTTTTCCCCCTTTTTTTTAAATCTACTTTATAATTATTCATCTTAAGTTAAACCTTCATTCTCTGATTCACTACCCTATAATTATGTGATCTCTCTCTTCTCTGTATTCCTCATGTCATCAAAAGTATTCTAGGCTCTAGGGGATTTCTGTTACTCTCTTGGAGAGGTTCCCTGTGACTTCTTTAAGCAATGACCATCCTGGAGGGAAAAAAATAAATGTAGTGAGGTCTAGATGTTAGAAGACCATCTTAAGATCATGGGATAAGAGCTGGAAGGGATTTGAAAGGCCACTGAGTTCAACCCCTTTGTTTTATAAAGCCCAGTTTCTTAAACTGTAACTTGTAACCTTATATAGGGTCTCAACAATGTGAGGGGTCACAAAATTATGATTTGTTATCAGTAAATATTTAATTTGTATACCTATTTTATATACCTATGTAGCCAGGATTACATAAAAATTTCTCAGGTAAAAGGGGATCACAAGTGTAAAAAGTTTAAGTCGTCTTGTTAGAGATAAAGAAACTGAGGCACAAGTAAGATTAGGTTATTTCCTTGGGGTTAGAGAGCTAGTAAATATCTTGGATGGTATGAAATAAATTGCAAATCTATGAGAACCATCAAAAAAAATTGAGCTTATGTGGGCTTTGGATGTCTCTTGTGGCTCCTTGCTGTTGCCACAAATTATTTTATAACTCACAAAATGCTATTTTTGATGTTTTTGAACCTTTAGAAGTCTTATTCCAACTAAATGACATTGAACCCCAGGCCTATTTGGTCTGAGAATGGATCTGCTAAATTTTCTAAGAACTAATAGAGTCATTCTTTCTGTATACATGTAATAAAGCCAGACAATTTTCTATTACTATAATTCTTAAGAAGTCTATGAGGCTTACTAATTTACCATTTAGTAGATTTTAAATATGTCCAGTACATGCTAATTAAAGGAAAGGAATGGGAAGGGCAGGATAGGGGTCTTATGAGACATCTGTGTAAAACCAGATGTTTAAGTTAAGATGTTAAAGATGTTTTCATAATGAGGGAAACTACATTAGTTGGACAGCCTATTTCATTCCAGGGACACTCTGTTCTCTGCAAGCATGTGCAAAGACACAATGAGGTGAAATGAAGGAATGGGTTTGCACTTTGGGGAACTTTAATATTTATATTGAGTGCTGGGCTCCTCTCAGATCAGATGCTACATGTTTCTTTCTATCTGTTTGTCTGTCTCTTTCTACACACACACGCACACACACACACACTGCATACTCACATTCTTTTTCTTCATCAAAACAGCTCATTGCGATGGCTCAATGATCAAGGAATAGTTTAGTTCATATACCAATGGCATGGAGAGACCGACTATTCTTGAGTTTCTAGAATTAATACAATTTTAACTGCATTTCTGATAAGAGTAATACTGACCTTAAACTTTGCTACTGTAGTAGAGTATATATTGGCATAGTGAGGTGCAAAGAGCAGAATATATAGTCAGAAAAAGATTTACTTTTTTCTATTACTAAGAACATAGGCATATTATTTTACCTTTCCTCAGCCCACCTCCTTTGTAAAATTAAGAGGCTGGACTAGATGATTTCTAAAGTTTTTTCTAGTAGTGACTAAACTAGTAGTTTGACTAAGGTCCCTTGCTGAATTTCCCTTTTTTTATAGCAAATATATTATAGATTTTAGATTTTCATGTTATATATTTATAATATTATATACTATACATAAATATATTACATAATAGGCATATTATATAATAAATGGCTGGAATCAAATCTATGTATGTGTTCCTTTAGCACAGAATTCTAGTCAAATGAGTTAGGGGTAGATGGGTAAAATGAGACTAAAGATTGTATTATATGTATTATATTATCATAAGATTATATTATCACTCTTCTTTTGCTACTTGCCTATAGTAAGACAATCTCTAAAAGCTCTTTTCTAGCCAGACAAGACATATTCTTTACCTAGTATTAAGAGTTTAAGCTTCACATGTTTATTCTATAACTAAGTAAATAAATTATATGCTGTATTATGTGAGAATGGAAGGAAAAAATCATTGAATTCCCAAGCAAATAAACCAGTATAATAATAATGTACATAAGACCGGAATTCAAATCCAGCCTCAGACAGTTGGTAGCTGTGTGACCCTGGGCAAGTTTGTCTCCTCTCAAGGTTGTTGTGAGGAACAAATGAGATAACATAAAGTGCTTAGCACACTGCCTGGCACATAGAAGGCACTATATTTAAGTGTTAGCTATGTAAAATACTTTCTTACCACCCTGTAAGAGGGGTATTTTCTCCATTTTACAGATGCAAGAACTGCATCTCAGAGAAAGGGGAAGGCTAAGGGAAAGGCACAGGATGGTTGGGAAATGTTAAACAAATGAGATTTTCACACCGAGTCTTTCTTTAATTCTTTTTTCACTTCTCCTAAAGGCTCTCTGAAGAATGCCACAACTCTCATTTTGGAAGATGAGTGGGGTAGCCAACATACCAGCATCCAAAAGCAACTTTACAATCTCAAAGTTGGAGTGGGAGACACTGTAGTGGAGGGCTGTGTTTCCATTGCCATCTGCCATGTTGATGATGTACTGCAAGACCTCGGGGGAGACCTCCTCAAAAGCTGTGATGTAGTCTCCAACCATGGCAGGAATAGCTGCCTTCTGACTTGATACCCGAAACCATTCGTGCTGAATAGTATTGAGACAGATTCTCTGCCAAAAATACAAAATACAAAAATACAATCATTTCCCCCATTTCTATTTATAGGTTTTCTAAGTCCTAAGCTAACAGTTCAGACCTTGTTTTAGTCAAGTGTAGGCAAGAAAGTGGTTTCAGAAACAAGTAATCCAAAATAGGAGCTTTTACCTCTTTTCCTACTCAACATTAACAAATAAATTCCCATGTTGTGCCATCATAATGACCAAGCAAATGAAACACTGCATTTAATGCAGTTTTTAACTGCAAAGAACTATATAAAGGCAAGTTGATGCCAGTTTTTTTTATATGGACCCTTAAACCAAAGAAGAATTATAGAAAGACATCTTCCTTTTACTTTTAAGAGGAAGTGGGGTACCAATGGGTTTGGAGTGATGACATAGAAGACTGGACTTTTTCAATATGTTGGTTAGTTCTGATGAATTTTTTTCCTTTCATTTTTAAAGGATTGTTTATTAGGACAGAGAGAAGAATAGGGAATTAGGGAAGAATAAATGGTTAAATAGAAGTATTATAAAAAGAGATTAATAAAAATAACTTTTAAAATGTGTACACTTTAAGGCTTTTTGCATTCTTTACAAAAGATTCCCCTAAAATCATTACGTCAATAGATTTTCTAATGTCCCCAAATACACTTGGCAATACTGCCTTCTTCTCTTGACTGACCCACTCTCAATCACAACACTAGAAAATATTATACATTACTTTATAGTTAAAAATCTTGTTAAATGTAGTATCACATTTGACTCTTGTAATTTACCTTGCTAAGATTTTAATGTTAACTATTTTATTCCCCCCTTTAGAGATTTGGGCAAATTACTTTTGAGAAAGGGCAGCGAGGTGGTGCAAGGGATGGAGAGCTGGGCTTAGAATCAGGATGACTCATCATCCTGAGTTCAAATCTGGCCTCAGATATTTACTAGCTGTATGACCCTGGGCAAGACCCTTAACCCCGTGTGCCTCAGTTTTCTCATTTGTAAAATGAGCTGGAGAAGGAAATGACAAGCTACTCCAGTATCTTTGCCAGAAAAACCTCAAATGAAGTCACAAGAGTTGGAAACAACTGAACAAACAGTAAGTTTGAGTAAGTGAAGGTTAAGAGTTAGTAAGAGCTAGGGCATGAACCCAAGCCCAAGACTCTAAATTGTTCCTTCAACTGGGAAGTGGTAGGTAGCATCAGTGGTAGTCGTGTGTTAATTGGTTTGCTGAACAGCTGGAAAAGTGAAATTTGATTGAACGTTTGCGGGAAGTATAGGTTGTGTCATAACAAAATCTCCCTTCAAATCCTCACTACTGAATGCCTATCATGTAGAGAGGTAGGTAGTTCTAGAGTGCTAGGCCTATATTCAGGATGACTTGAGTTCAAATCTAGTCTCTGACAAGTGTCATTATGATCCTGGGGTAAATCATTTAACCCTTGCCCCAGTTTTCGTATTTGTAAAATGAAGCTAATAGCTAATAACTTAGCTCCCAAGGTTGTGAGGATCAAATAAGATAAAATTTGTAAAAGTGCTTCGCACAGGGCCTGTCATATAACAGGGGCTGAAAAAAAATGTTTATCTTATTTTTTTCAAAGTAGTCATTGTGTTTTCCTTAGATCTTTGGAATTTGGGGGGAATACAGGCAGTTTTGTTTAAAATTTTCATCTCTAAAACTTACTGTCACCTCCCTTTTTTTGCCCTGCTGCAGTGATGTTATTAATGGGTTAGCTTTGGTGGGTTTATATAATTATATCAAATATGTGGAACAACTATAGAGTCTCTTTAAGAAAAAAGATACTTCATAGATCACAGAAGTAGAGAGGCTCTATATTTGGAGTCAAATAAGCCCAAGACAAAGAGTCAGGCAATATGCATTCTAACCTCAGCTCTGTTATTAAGTGGCCAGTCTTGGGTCAACCACAACTTATTTAGATTTCAGTTTCCTAACCTGTAAAATGAAAGGGCTGGTCTAGGGTATTCCAAAAACAGACCTGCATAGAATATAAAACAGCATGATTTTTTTTTTAAATTTCAGAGTTTATTTAAAGACAAGTATAGATAGAATACAAATGGTCCCATTTGTATGAGCCAGTCCTATAAATCTCTTCTAATTCTCTCTGATTCTGTGAGCTGAAAAAAATTAACTTTTTTTTTTTTTGATTGAAATACTGTATCAGTCATTGCAGAAAAACCTCAAATGCATGTGACTGTGGAGATGAGCTTTCTGAATGCCCCTAAGCTCTGGGCTGCCAAAGAAGGGAAGAGTCACAGTTTCAGCTGAATCAGAAACCCAAGGAATTGGTAGACAGGGTTTGTCAGATTTAGTCAGTGTGGCAGAACACAAAAAGCCATCTTTCCCAGGACATTTATAATTAACAACACAACCTTAATCTATTTGTTTTCAGTTCTTTCAGAACCTCCTTAAAATGTGAAAAGGCCACCATAGTTGTTCTTAGGGTTAAGAATATGCATGCATTACACATTAGAAGATAATACGTAGTTTTATAATAAAAAGAAATGCTGACTTCTGCCCAGACAGCAATCTTAAAAAAAGAAATATGCCTCAAATCCTAGCATGCTGATCCCTAAACCATGATGATCTTGAAAATAGAAGTGGAATAGGCAGATGCAAAGAATCTGAACCTCATTCACATTTCCATTTCTGAGTATATGCCTCAGAAATGTGAGTAAAGAATGTCCCAAGACAAGATAGAAGTAAACGGTCACTGGGTTGATTTCATAGAGAAGAAGAAATCCTATTTGTGTTTGGCCCATTCATTCCATTTATGGTCCAGGGAAGGAGAAGGTTGCAAAGGAAAAACAGCTTTAGAAAAAGATTTTGTCTAGTGTGTAAGTGATGGCTCACATTAAACCAATTTTAAAGAGACCAATAGTAATAGGGACTGTACTTTGGTATAGCTTACCATATCTTTGCTGGTCAGAGCTTTAGGATCATTGATGTTATTTTTTAGTAGATTACATGCAGATAGCATCTTTTCATTTAATTTGTACCTAAGGATAAAAGAAAAAAAAGCCAATTAAATTGGATTTATAAAAAATAATTCTTAAACAAATTCTTTAATCTTTTAAAATAAAAGAGATCAAAGGCCCAGCTGAGGCCTCAGGTATAATAGTGGACCCTGAGGATCAAAGAAAAGAGCTGGTTGATACTTGAAACTCCATACTTCAATTTTACATTCACCTCCAGCTTCTAGTCTTTGCTGAATGATTAGCTTTTGCTTTTATAATGGTTCTGGATAAAAATATCAAAATTTGTATTAGAATTAGGTTTAAAAATCATTATTTACTCCCTAAACATGCTTAAAATATTTATATGTTTAAAGACCATTATTTATACATATAAACAAAAAGATAATTATAAACAATAAAAATAAACAATTTCTATTCTTATTCATATACTAAGGATTACTATATACAAACATGTGTGTGTGTGTGTGTGTGTGTGCGTGCATGTGTGCACCACATATCACATTTTGGGAGCACATTTTATTGATCAGAAAACTAAAAACTTGTTTTGGTGGCTGAAAAAGAAAAAGGTCAAAACAAAAACTTGCATACACCTGCAATTAATTAAAGACCAATTACACTTACCTTTCTCTAATGCAGTTTTTAATCTTATTTTCCAAATAAAAATGAATGGATCTTAGAGGGGCTGTTTGTATTTAATGAAGTATCACAGTATATGTCCTGTTGAATCCCTGGCTTTTATTTTCCTTTTTTTTTTTTTTTTTTTTTTTAAAGTCTACGCTATATTTGTTGGTAAATGCTAAGAACTATATCCTCAGCTAAGTATATTTCAAAAAAATCAGAGCTTTTTTTTTTGGGGGGGAGGGAGTTATTTCAGTTGGTTATTGGTGATATTCCCAAGTTCTACACCTAGTGATATTCTCCATCAGTCAACTTACAACAAAATGAAAGATTCCTGGCAGAGTTCATCTTTATAATTTTCATTTTTAGTGAAAACTAGTAAAAATTTCTAATTGACAGTCAACAATTCTGTAATAATGGCTTACTGATATCTGCAAGGAAATAAATGGCTAAAGATTAAAGCCATTTAATTTTTGATATAAAGCCATTTAATGATATTTTAAAAAATATTATTAAAACTTTTTCTGTCACTAAAAATTTGCATTTTCTTAGACATACAAATAAAAAAAGATTAGAGGAATATGTGAGTGGTATTCTCAGGTATAAAATTTGGTATAGCAAAATGAAGAACCAAGATTTCAGAAGTCTCTATGGTAATCAAAAGCCAAATAATCCTTACATCAGAAGATATGTGGCCATGTTCCCTAGTTTGCCTGTTAATAGAATGACTAGAACTGTGAACATTGGTCTGTTTGTTAGCTCTCTTTTTTAAGGAGCTCTGGACAAGAATGCTCTAGTTAGATTACTCTATTGCACCCACAGTAAACATTACATATATGATGGGGGGGGGGGGGAGAAGATAATGTACCACACCTCTCTCTGATTTCCACCTTCTCTGCTTTGCTTTCTGGAACCTTTATATCATTTTCCTCCACACCGACGGACCTGAAACTTTCAACATTAACTGCATGGTGCCCTTCCGCCATTCCCTGAGTGTCCTCCACCTCCTCCTCTTCAAGGACATCACATTCATCATCTGACTCGGAAGAAGAGCTTTCATCTGAGCTGGAATCATCGCTTGAGGTTGTTTCATACCTAGGTGGCAATTGGGATTTCAGGAAATGCACACGTGTGTCCAGATAAACCCAGTGATATGACTCAGAAATTTCTATTAGGGTATATGGAATGAAGGTTAGTGGAAAGTTCTCCAATTTAGGGCATCAGAAGACCAGTGTTCTAGTCCTGTGTGCCACTGCTTACTTGACTGGGAGCAAGTTACTTTTTTAGCCTCATTTTATTTGTAAAATAAGGGACTGTACAAGATATTCTAAGGGTCCTTTTCAGTTTTTCAGTTTAATGTAGGGAGCTCTTGAAATAATACCAATATTAAATATCAATTAATACCAATATTAACACTAATATTTAAGTTAGGACTTTAAATGACTTGAAGGGGGTCAGTCTTTATAACTGAGGATTTAAAACAAAGTCCTGTGGCTTTAGGAGTTGAGGACACTGAAAGAATTCTGAAATGAATAAAACATCTTGGTCAGGCAACAAATTATGATACACAGCTTACCAAAAAATTCCATTACATCTGCTCCAAAGTAAGGAAATACACTTATGAATCTAATTCAAAAGCTAACCAGGTTTGAAGTTGTCCAACTCTTAGTTTTATTTTTCATTCTTTCCCTTTTTGGGGGACCGGACAGAAAAAAATGGTTCAAAACACAGATGTTAATTGTAGGTGCCTTAATGTTTATTCTAAAGTGTGGTTTTCTTGAAAGTACCTCTGTAAGAATTTTTATGCATGTAATTTTAAAAAGCTATTTGGGTCTCTTTGCACTGGTTAGTTGCTTGGGTCATTTGTAGGAAAAGTGCCTGGACTATAGAGATGTAGGTCTTTTTAAAAAATAGAAAAAAATCAACCAATGAAAATTAGCTATAGCATACTCTAGCTGGTGACTTCATAATCAAAAAGTCTTTAGCTTAATGGTTACTCATTAGAGTAAAAGATCTAAGATCCTTCTTTCAAGCACTGAAAGCAAGAATTACTTAAAGCAGAGGGCCAATTTCATTATGGACTTTGTTTCCTTTTTCTGCTGTTTTTAATTTTACAAGAAGTTTAAGTGTGTACTATTTAAGGACTACCCAGAAACATGATGGTAATATTTCAGGGATGGCTATTTTCTTGAGCAAGATGAAATTTGTTCATTTTCATCATTTTCTCCTTAGACTGAGGTTACCAAGAAGATAAAAGAATTAGACAGCTGGATAGCACATGCATAGAACACCAGCCCTGAAGGCTTGCGTTGAAGGCACTTTACACTTACTGTGTGATTCTGGGTAGGTCGTTTAACCCTAATTGCCTCATGCAACAAACAAACAGATAAATAAAACCAAAAAGAAGAAAAAAAGAATGATTCAATTTATAATTTTCATTTTTAGTGAAAACTTCAGGGTGATTCAATACAGGAAGGAAGGAAAGGAGACAGGCCATCAGTAAGAGAAATAGCACAGGACTATTTCTTTTGACTTACCCTCCATTGATACCAACAAACTGAAGATTCTTTTTGGTGCTGGATTCCTTTTTCCCATCTTTCTTCATAATAGACTTCAGTGTAGTGTCATTATTGGCACATACTGTGAAAAAGAAAACAACAGTCAGGCACATACATCAATACCAACTGGACAAAAGGCTCATTGTAGGCATTTCTTAAATTTCTGTATATAATACCATATAATTTGAGGCAAATATGCCTGAAAGAAATGAAGCAAAGTCTGTTAGAAAACTGGATATAGAGAATATGACATTCTTGCAAAATTACATTAAAAATACTTCTAGACCAGAGGCTCCAAGTTAGATGAAATCATATTCCCACCCCACCCCCAACTTTGCCTTGTTTGAATCTATTTGTTACAAGAGTGGGTTTCTACTTGGGGAGAAGAGACTGGTGAGGAGTGACGGTATTAAACACCTCCCCAAAAAGGGCCCCCTCTTTCTTTCCCCCCCAAAAGAAAGTATCAGCAAAATTTTATAAAATCATACAAGATATTAGAAGGAATTTCAGAAGTACGTGCAGACAAGCAAGGCAGTTTTATTGTTTTATGATAAGGAACATTAATGATAGCTATCCCTTCTATAGAGCTTTATGGTTTGGGAATCACAGCCACATGAAAATGTCAGAGGCCAAAACTGGGTCATTGTGATGCTAAGTTCTATGCTCTTTCCACTATTACCACCTGGCTGCCTCACTGGAATAAACTAAGAGAAATTTATAGTTTCACATATATAATCCACCCTTTCTGTCCCTTGTACATTAAAATGTTTATATATTGTTTAAAATTTAAAAGAGAATAAAACTGGGGGAAAAAACCTTTTGAAATAGAAAAGCAACTATTGTCAAATCAAATTTCTTTTGTCTTTAAGGCAGTACCAACTTTCTCCCATCAAATCAATTCCTGAACTTTATGATTTCTTTAATAAAGGAATTTCTAGGAAAGGGAACTACCTTCACCAATGTTCATCAGCATCTTCACTGTAATGTTTGGACTTAAAGGTTGCCCAGATCACTGACCAGCCAGATTTACAACTTTATTTAATATTGTGATCCATGGTAACTGTACATTGTAGCAAGTGCTTATTAAATGTTTGTCCAGTTGCATTTAATTAGGTGGCTAGAAATGTTTAAGAGGGGATGTGATATTAAGAAATAGATTTAACAAGTGTGTGGAATTACCATAGAGGCCAACAGCAATCTGATCATCTGTTAGGTTCACTGGAGATGTCATGTCTTGAGAGGGGAAGGACTCTTGGTCAGAGCTAACTCCTACCATAGTAATCTTTGTCCCTTTTTTGATCTTGGTCTCTTGTTCATGTGTTGTGATTTCACCATTTGAAGTCACAACTGATGAAGTAACTTGAGTATTATCGATACATTCTAAATTATGTCCTGGTAGAAGAGAAAGAATGAAACAAAGACAGAAGCATTTAAGGTTGGGGTAAACACCACTGTGTCTATCTAAATGCAGATATTCTAAAAACAAAACAAAACAAAACCACAAATAGATTAAATAATATAGTGGTTAGAATGCTGGGGCTGGATTCAGGAAGACAGGACTTCCTTGAGTGTAAATCTGGTCTTAGATACTTAATAGCTATGTGAGTCTAGGCCAGCCATTTAATCTCATTTACCTCAATTTCCTCATCTTTAAAATGAGCTTAAAATGAATTTTAAGGAAATGGCAAACCATTCTAGTATTTGTGTTAAGAAAAACCCAAATAGGGTAACAAAGAGTTGGACACAACTGAAGAAAACTGAACCATCAGAACAAATTACTGAGTTAGGAGATTAAATGTTACAGTCAATCAATGCCATGGCAGGGATAGGAGTGTTCGGAGAGAGATGTCACCCCCAAAGCTTACAACTTAATTGCAAATGTAAAAAAAAAATTTTTTTTTCTAAGCAAATAAACTAAGCAGTATGCTTTATTCATTCTCCATTCTCAGTTTATACCCCCTCAATCCTAGGTTTAGAGCCTTATTCAATTTAACCCATATTTGTTTCTACTTCTATAACATCCCTCCATATCCCTTTCTTTGCACTTGTACTATCTCCTAACCCTATATCAGTTATTCATCACTTCTTGCCAGGATTATCACAACTTCTATTTGGTCCCTCTGTCTTTCGTCTTTTTCCTCTTCAATCCATTCTCTCCCCAGTTGCCAAAGTGATTTTTCTTTATTAAAAAAAAAAAAAAGGATCTGTCCACATTACCTCAAACTCCCTAATACATATAGAATCATATAAAGTCATCTGTAATTAAAGGTCTTCACAGACTGGTTCTTTCCTATCTTTCCAGTCTTTACCAAACACACTGGTCTCCTTGCTGTTCCTTACACACTATCCACCTCCCATTTCTGTGTCTTTGTGCTAGGCTCTCATCTCCTGCCTGAAATATTCTCTCCCTCACTTCCCACCTTCTGGAGGACACTTTTGTCAGTCACCCAGCCTTTCTTTTCAGATTTCTTTCCATCTACTTGAATACACCTTATAATGTACTGAGTAATTTATAGGTCATCTCTCTATTAGACAATCCTAGCACATGGTGATAGGAACTTAACTTTTTGTAGCTTGATGACATAGAGGCTACTGGGAAAATTTCAAAGATAAGACAATTCCTGTCCTTGAGAAGTTTAAAAGTTTTGGAAGGATAAAAAATTTTTGTTTGTTCTACTAATTCAGTCTAAAGAAGGCAATTAAACAAAACAAAAACAACCTATGTTCCTGACTCTTTAAGTACCTATTAATGGTTTTTAATCTCAATTAGATTAATTCCTAATGCCCCCCTCTTTTTTTGGGGGGGTAGAAAAAAAAGCAGCATAGTGCACAAACAAGGACAATTGTATTTTTTCATGTTAAATTTAACAAAACACAAACTCATGAGGTAGTTTGACAAGACCAGAATTCAAATTCAGCCTTTAAGACATTAATTAGCTATGTGACCCTGGGCAAGTCACTTAACCCTGTTTGCCTAAATTTCCTCATCTAGAGAAGGAAATGGCAAACCATTCCAATAGCTTTGCAAAGAAAACTTTATACTGGGTCACAAAGAGTTGGACATGACTGAACAACAATAGAACTTTATAGTATGTTGAGGTTTTTAATATCTTCTACAATCTGGCTTTTACTTTATCTATTTACTCTTGATTTCACTGCCCAAAGCTTTTTGTTTAATCAAGCTGTTGCTGTGCTATCATTCCCCATTTTCTTCCTCCCCAACATATTTAGAGCCAAATGTTTAATTGGCTCAGCAAAAAAAAAAAAGAAAAAAGAAAAAAGAAAAAAGAAAAAAAAAGGATTTTTTAAAGCTAAGAATAAGATCTTATTCTAAAATACACGCAAGCAATACTACATTTCTACCAGTCAGAAGCAGCATTTGAACCCAGAAAACTTTGCACTGACCAATACTATACTTCCCAATTGAATGGGACTTTTTTTTTTAAACAGTTTATTAGTCTTACTCAAGTTAGAGATAACTTATCTATATTACTATCAAATACCTTTCAGAATTTAATTACACTCTGCCTGACCTTGAATAGATCAAACAGCTCTCTAAATGTGAGCAGGCATTTGTATTTGTAAGGCATGCAAACCAAGAAAGGCTACTCAAATATAAAAGTCCAGCTAAAAGAGCCATGCTCATACAAACATTTCATACAATGTTTCTATTTCACCAAGAGAAATGGAAGCTTCCAAGAGGCAAATCTGGTGCTGTTAGGATTAAATTTCCTAGCAACTAGAATTATCCCAAAATGGAACTTTTTGCTTTGGGAGGTCACAGGATTATATAAATTTCCAGTTGGGAAGGAAGGGGCCTTTAAAAGTCATGTAGTCTAGGGCTTTCGTTTTATAGATATGGAAATAAAGGCCTGGAAAGGCCGTTTTGTTCAGTCTCACAAATAGTAGCAGAAGTGAGATCTAAATAAAGATCCAACATTTTTTATACCAAATTCAGCATTTTGTTTTTCACGGTATCACAATGAATTCCAGTGAATTCTCTCCCACTAGAAGTCATATATAGCTTATTATTTTATAGTTATTAATTCAGAATGTGTTATCAGTTACAAGAATATATTAATTCATCTCTTAGATGTTATGAAATGGAATGTTAAAAGAACAATCAAATTCTGTGTTGATTCTAATTTTTGTATCTAATTGTGTATGCCTTTGAAAACATATACATTAGGAGGCAGCTAGGTGGCTCAGTGGATAGAACACCAGCCCTGAGGAGGAGCTGAGTTCAAATCGGGTCTCAGACACTTAACACTCCCTCATCCAAAAACAAAAAAACAAAGAAAGAAAGAAAATAAAGAAAAAAAATAAAGAAAAAGAAAACATATACATTAATTAGCCATGTTACAAAACCAAATTTCAATTCAAAGTATATCTAACATGGTAGGGTTGCTGCTTGCTACATTGATGGTGTATTCCAAGCATTCACTTTGGAATTCTGACTAAACTAAAAAGATCTAAAGGGAAAAAACTGATTTAATTTAATCTAATTTATTTAATTACTTTTTATTTGGTTTAATTGATTGATTGAGTTAATTGATTTAATGTTGACTATAATGACATTGGCAGAACATCAAGTCACTTGTTTCATGCCAAATGTGTGTATGTATTTTTTAAATGAGCAAGAGACGGGAATATTTGAATACTTATTTCCTTTCTGTATATTTTAATCATTCTAGAAGTAGAAAGTAAAGATTTTTCCTGTTACACATTCTATAGCATGTCTACTACATATTCATTCTGTTTCTCTTTAAGAATATTCTCTAGACGGGCGGATTTTAGGCACCCAGGAAACCCCTGGGAGACGCCTGGGCCACTTTGCTCTGCTTTCGGGCAGGTGCTTTGGCAGATCTGCCTTTGATAAAGAGTGGATTGAGAGCAACTGAAAACGTGGTCCTAGTGCAGATCTAGCCCGACCAGCCTCAGACCAGAAGTCAACTCGGCAAACTGCCCCAGGGCAAATACAAATTGTTTCAGTATTTTCTGCTGGTGACCGATATCCCAACTTTAAATCATGATCAAGAAGAAGAGAGCTCTCACCATAGACAGCTTTTACGGAGAAAAAACAGAACAGTCCCCAGATCCTGACATTATGAAAACAATCCCAGATGAAACCACAAAGGCAGACTTTCAAATAGAGAACTCAAGAAAAGCATAAAAAGGTAAAGAGGAAAACTCTTGAGAACTATATTTCTACTATAGGTATCCTTAAAGAATGGGGGTATAATTTGATTTTTCTTTGATAATAATGGAAAAGAAATTAGAGGTGGAAGGGATACCATACTGAAAAAGAAAAAGGGGGGAGGGAGGGAAAGGAGGCAAAATAAAGTAAAAATAAAGGAGGTAAAATAAGGCAAAATCTCATAAAGAGACATAGAAGATCGAATATAATTGAGGGAAAGAAGGGAGTGCGATGAGTATTGTGTAAACCTTACTCTCATTAGATTGGACTCTAAGAGAGTATATCAGACACATTTGTCTTCAAAGAAAGCACTGACCCTCCTTGTGGGAAGGTAGGAGGGAGGGAGGGGAGAAAAGGAAAGGGATAAACTAATAGAAGGATTAGGGGAAAGGTATAAAGGGGAGGGAGGGACTCTAAAGGGAGGAGGATTATTGGTGGGAGGTGGTCATCAAGAATATTCTCTTTAAAGTCAATGGGGGTAGCTACAAAAATGGCCAGTCAAAATGAAGGATTGTAACTCATCTTTCTGCTTAAACATTCAGACCCTCAATATAAACACTTAGAAAACATGGCCATATTTAGGGTCATTTTTTATTTCATGGAGACATGCCTGGGACTGTCACAAATGCAAGGAAGGGCAAACATTTAATTAGAAGAAAACAAAAACAAAAACGAGATTGGATTAAAAATCAGATTCTCCATCATTGCCTCACCCACCTTTAATTACATACCCTCCCAAAATTTGACCCAGAAAACCCACTTAAATACTGGATTAGACAAAGGTAGGGTGTCAAGCCCATGAATTTGTATATCTTTGCTAATTCAAGCTGAAGTCTCATCTCTGAAATTTTTTGTGAAGGACACCAGCCCACCATGGGCCTTCTTCCTTCTCTTTAATACCACAGGTTTTCTAGTACTTTCAACCATACTCCCTCAGACCTCTGACCCTGTCTTCCAGGGTTATCACCACTGTTCAATCTTAGCTCCTCAGCTATAGCAGAGGGCTGGGAAGGTCTTGTGTCTGTTTGTATTCCAGTGTCCAGCACAGGACGGATTCACTGAATAAAGAATTGTAGAGAGGACTGAACAATAGCAAACTGTCAGGAGAGATTCTGAAGCACTCCCTTCCCTTGCCCCATCTTGTTAGACATGCCAGGGAAGACTTTTCATGAATTAAGATCAGGTCTCAGACACTTCCTAGCTGTATGACCCTGGTCAAATCACAACCCTTTCTGCCTCAGTTTCCTCATCTGTAAAACGAGCTGGAGAAGGAAATGGCAAACTGCTTTTAGTATATCTGCTATGAAAACCCAAAATGGGATCACGAAGAGTCTAAGCATGATTGAAAAGTGATTGCATGAACAAAAAAGATGTACGTCTCTTAATTAGCTGAAAGCTGTTTACAAAGATTAATTCTATTATCTCTTTTTGTATTCCCAGAACCTTAAAGAGTCCTGACATACCAGAGACACTTATTAAATGCATGCTGAGAGACTGTACTTGCAATTTTCCAAAAGTTTAAGTGAATTTTCTCAATTCCCACCACATGATTTAAAAGATCAACTTAGGCAACATTAAATAAACTCTATAAAAGTGATCATATAAAATGTCTTGAAAATTAGAATTCTGTGAAGTTCTTCTCTTCAGAAGAAAAGCAGGACCTTTCTGCTGACACACTTATTCAAAATTCAAGCCAAGGGTATTAGAGAAAATTAAAAAAAAAAAATTAGAGAGAAAAATAATTTTCAAAGGAATTTTTCTTGACCACATTAAAGATCTCTTTTGATAAGAATAGAAAAGGATTTCTTCTCTAATAATCAAACTAACATTTTAAACTAGTTCTTTACCTCTCTGGTGGCCAGACAGCACAGTGGAAAGAGTATACTGTATTGGATTTGATTGTTTGCCTTCTCAATGGGGAGGGAAGAACCGGAAGAGGGAGAGAATTTGGAACAACAATTTTTTCTTTTTAAATGGAAAAAATAGATAAATGAAAGAGTATATTGGACTTGTAGTCAGGAGTTCTAAGTTTGAATCTCTGCTCAGATGCTTCCTAACTTCATGATCCTGGGTAAGTCACCTAACCTTGCTCAGCCTCAATTTACTCATCTGTAAAACTCTTTCTGGGCTACTATGAAGACTATATGAAATAACATACAATAATTCCTTCACATTTCAACTTTCTCCATTATAGCTTTGATATGTCATAGCAGGGTATAAGAAATTAAATGGGAATTTTTGGTGAGTTTTGCAAAAGCCTCAGATGATACTTGAGGGCTAAGCAGACAATACTAAAAAAGTTTAAAAACTCAGAAATGCATAAAAAGTACTACTGTATAACATCAACATATTTTATCTTTTAATACCATTACAATTCAGAATTGTACTGCTCTAGTACAAAGGGAGGACCAAAAATTTTTACACAGATTTTTCTAAATTATGGGGATGCCATATCTCTAACCCTTGTGATATGGAAGGGATAATTGTATCTAAAAAGGGGCTTGCAAATCATAAACAGCTCTTATTGTTGCCTCCATTCTAGGATTTTTAGGTTCCATACTTAATTTCCTTCTAAATTTTAATTTCAGAAATAACAGTCTCATGTTTAACTGCATGTGCTCCTGTGGCCCTTATCAATCACTAAGTATTTATTAAGCACCTACTGTATTTCTACACTATACCAGGCCACTAAGCCTCCTCTGCCTTTATACTCTATGGAAAGTTAAAACAATATACTCTAATCTTAAAATGTTAATGAAATTTGGGGGGCTGGGGATGGTTGCATACCATGACAATTAAGACACATTGTGGAAGTGGGAGGAGGCAGGATAAAGAAATACAAGCATGCCAACAAGAAATAAATGGTAATTCCTATAGATTTTCCATCTTGGCTCAATGTCTGTGCCTGCCAAATGGCTTATAATTCACTCACTTTATAACAAAATGAAGATAAAGAAGACTATAAATAGAGAAGTTGTACTTGTGAGGGATGGATTTTTAAAAAGTTATGGCAGGCAGCCTATCTGAGCTGAGTTCAGCTGTTATTTACAATTTGATTTACATTTGCTTTCAGACAGAAGGACAGCTATATTTTTAGAACATCTGTAACAGCAGCGAGCATGTCTAGACTCTCCCCTCTTTTTAAAAAGGAAAACAAAACAAAAACCACCATGACCTCTCAAATCAATTCCAGTGCCAATTATATAAAGAAGAAAAGCACCAACCATCTCTTCAAAGGAGTTTAAAAGAACAGCTGATGGAGGTTTACTTTCCCCTTGATCATTTGGTGATACCAAATCAAAACATCAAGCCACTAAATCTCAGCTATATCCCTGGCACTAAATTAGTCTCATATTCTAGAGAAATTGATGGAAACAAGTTCTCCTTATTTTTGTCAAATAAATTCCCTGACACCGGAAAACAGTGTATCATTCTACAACATGAAACGGAAGGAGGGGAACAAGCATTTATTAAGTGCCTACTGTGTGCTGGGCACTGTTAAGCACTTTGCAAATATCTCATTTGATGGCAGATGAGGCCACAGGTTTAAGCAATATCAACATTTCAAATAATAAAGAATCATGAGAATAGATGTGAAAGGGACCTCAGAGATCATTCAAGATCTTTGTTTTATAAAAGAGAAAAATGAAGCAAAGGGAAGGCAGATAGTAAAGACCTGAGCAGATCTGAATCTGAGCAAATTTGAATCCAGATTTTTGAGTCCAAAGTCATTCTTCTTTCCACTTATACTTTGCTGGCTCTGGGGTAATCCTTTCTTAGTGTGGTAATCTTCTGTGATAAGTGTCTCCCCCAAACTAGGCCCAGTGTCAGGCACATCACTGGTATTTAAAAAATACTTATTGATTAGTTATTCAGTGGATTTGGTTACATAATAGATTGAAAATTATCACAACACAATGCTCACATTTGGAACTGGAAAAGTCTTTACATCTCATTTAATCCAACTCCCTCCCTTATTTATCTTTTTTTAATTAATAGTATTTTATTTTTCCAGATATATGCAAAGATAGTTTTCAACATTCACCTTTACAAAACCTTGTGTTCCAAATTGTTCTCCTGCTATGCTCTCCTCCCCCTTCTCCTAGACAGTAAGCAATTTGATATAGGTTAAACATATGCAATTCTTCTAAACTTATTTCTATATTCATCACCTCAATTAAATTTTTAAGAAATTGTTATAAACTTGAAATAAATTAACAAACATAAAACATTTCTTTATCCATCATCTGTTATAAATAATAACTGGTTGTTTCTGCAAATGAGGACACTCAACAGTAGAGGTGGCTGGGTTTTTGCCTGTAGTCAAATGAATAGTAAGCATCAGAGCTGCTTACCCTCTGGACTCAAGTCTGGACTTCTCTGACCAAATCTCTGGGAAACCCACCGTGTTTATAGCACACTACACTGGCCTTTAAGTAATTGATTAGATTTGGGTTGTATTCCTAGATTTTCCACTGACTCTACATAGCTTTGGAGAAAATACTTACCCCTTTTCTTTTGAGGATTCTTATTTGTACCAGGCAAATCTCTCGTTAAAGATTGTCAGAGACTTTTTGTGGTGTGTGATGACATTATATGTTTTTAATGACTACTGAAAATGTTATTGTTACAGAAATATGAAGCTGCATGTAAGCAAAATAACTTTTACATGATTTAATTGGTTATTTTCCAATACTTGTAGAATTGTCCAACATACTGGTCTCACATAAGTAAATTATTTGTGTTTATTCATGCCAGAGCAACAACTCCCTGTGGCCATTTTGGGTCCATTTTGTAAAACGAGGGTGAGGAGTAATCCATTTTGCATTCTGACCAAGAATCATTTTTCCCCCCTTTCTTTGTTCTTGGTAGCCTCTAGTTGTTTGTAATTTGCAATCTGTGTTAGTTAAACCATATATCCAATGATGAAACACCAAACAGAACAATGAATTTGTCATTTTAATCTTAACTCTTAAACACTGAAAATGGGACAGGCATGAGGTGGGGGAAGGCAATCCACAATGCTTCTCCAAACTTCCTAACCTTGCTGAATTGTCATGGAAAGGCACCTTTCAATAATATGTTTAAAAACACAATTGTGAATATAATATAGAAGACCTGGATTAGGCAAAGTTGTTCCTGGATGCATTAAAGGAACAAGTTATGTTAAATTTTAGAGATGCAATTTTTAGTGTATGGATATTATCTCATAAAAGTTAATGTTTTAATGACTTTTTAAAAAAAAACCTATTAGTGAGGTGTATATATTTGTAAGAGAGGGTGAGATGTCAATATAACTTGAAATAGTCAAACGATATTTTGTGCAATGCACCCAGACAGATATTACTCTCTGTTCCCAATTAATGGTTTTATAGGCCAGTCATTACCAATGTTACATTCTCATTATTTTTGCCAAGAATGTGAAACAGAAAGCTCAGTTAGGAAGAGAAAAGTCTTTAATAATAGATGATGTTCTACTGCACCTGTGTCTAGAAATATTTAAAGATTTTATTTTGGACTTAGGATCAGACAACATGTTTTTAATGCCCTTCCTCCCCCAGCTTCCCTTTTTAGGTGCCTACCCACTCTTTAATGTCCAACTCAAATGGGCTTTGAATGGGAAACTATCTCCAAGAAGTCTCTCCTAACTCTTCAGAGTGACAATGACCTTAATTTTTGGAACCTTTCAAGCATTTTTCTTTTGCTAGTTTCTTTCTTTTTTGGAGGCAACTGGGATTAAATGACTTGACCATGTCACATAGCTAGTAGATGTCAGATGTCAGATTTAAACTCGTTTTACTGACTCCAGGGCCAGTGACACTTAGCTGCCCCTCTTGAGTTGTTTCCTCAGGTACATTTATAATGTAATATACTGTGTTAATCCAACTTCATGTTCTAATGCCTTAGCTCTTTTTTACTATTCTGCAAACTACACTAGGGCAGAGCCTGTGTCCTAAGTAAGCTTTGTATCTAGCTAAGTACCTATACTCCTAATGTGCTGCATATAGCCAGTACTTCATTTCTTAATCAAAGAAAGCAAAAAAGTTAAGTCCATTCATTGACTGAAGTGTTGTCTTTTTGGAGGATGGTGGTAGTTGTTTTTAAATTGTAATAAACAACATCATCCTATGCAGCTGTGAAAAAAAAAATGACTAAAACTTGATTGGGGCCCAGATTTTTTTAAGATATCATTATTAAAACATAAAGAAGCCAGAAGTTTAATCCAACTTAGCTGTCTTTTCAGAGAAACTTAAAATTCCTACACACACACACACACACACACACACACACACATCACAGGATCATGGATCTAAAGATGGAGGATATCTAAGAGATTATCTAGTTTAAATTCCTTCCTTTTATAGATGAGAAACCTGGGACCCATCAAGGTTAAGTGACGCATCCGATGTCACAGAGTTATAAAGTTGAAGAACTGGCATTTAAATTGGGATGGTTTGGCTTTAAGTTTCTAAGTTGGGAAATTTTAAATCATGGTTTATTTAGAGAACAAGGCATTATGGTAAAAGTACACGGAGTGCTGAACTTGGGAGTAAGGAGACCTAGATTTGATTCCCATCTCTTCCATTTACTAACTGTGTGACCATATAAGTAAGTCTCTTCATATCTCTCAGCCTTAATATGAGTAGCAACTAGGTAGCACAGTAGACAGAATGCTGGACCTGAAATGAAGATGAATCTTCCTGAGTTGAAATCTGGCCTCAGACATACTAATAAACTGTGATCCTAGACAAGTCACTTCACTCAGCCTTAATTTCCTCATCTGTAAAATGAGCTCGAAAAGGAAATGACAAACTGCTGTAGTATTTCTGCCAAGAAACTCCCAACTAGGGTCTTAAAGAATTGGACATGACTGAAAGAAGACTGAACATCAACAATAGAAATACTTGCAATACCTATTTCTCTAAATTATTGGGAGGATGGTGGGAGGGAGGGAAATTTGAAAACATTAAAGCCCTATGGGAAATGTGGGTTATTATTAATATTATTTCAGCATATAAAGATATGTTCAGTAACATTTACTTTCTATGTATTAGAAATATAAATGGGCAGGGGCAGCTAGGTGGCACAGTGTATAGAGCACCAGCCCTGAAGTCAGGAGGACCTGAGTTCAAATCTGGTCTCAGACATGTAACAGCTGTGTGACCCTGGGCAAGTCACTTAACCCCAATTGCCTCAGCAAAAAAAAAAAAAAAAAGGAAACATTTGTATTATTTTCTCCCATAGTACTCAGTTTCACTGGAAAGTAGAATTTCATTATACCCTCCCAAATATGCACATAACTTTTTTTTTTTTTTTTTTTGCTTTTTTGCTGAGGCAATTGAGGTTAAGTGACTTGCCCAGGGTCACAAGCTAGGGAATGTTAAGTGTCTGAGACCAGATTTGAACCCAGGTCCTCCTGACTTCAGGGCTGGTGCTCTATCCACTGTGCCACCTAGCTGCCCCGTATGCACATAATTTTAAATGAACACAAAGAAATGGCATTATGACCTGTCAAGTCAGTAATTGCCACTTTTAGAGAAACTGGTGGAAATTTCTCTTACATCAGCTATAACAAAGAAAATGATCCCACTGTCTTGCTTACTGGAAAATACATAACAAATCTTGCAGGGCAACTAGAGATATTATTTAACATTATCTTAAAGAAAAATAATTACTAAGAGGATATTCTGTAGGAAAGAGAGGGAGAAAAACCTAGAATTTGTTGTCAAATTTGAATGGTTAAAAGAATTTTACCATTTCTGAAAGGGTTATTTCCCATCTGTCAATTTTTTAGGGGAAGGGAAGACAAGGGGGAAGAGATGTTAAGAAACCTTTAATTTCACTGATGTAGGGAATTCTCATTGAGAAAACTTTTACCAGTGTAGATTAACAACTATTCAGCAAGGAGAGTTGTATGGGGCACTGGAAGGTTGTGACTTACTTGGTCTCTGTGTCTTGCAGGTGACTCAAACTCAGGTCTTTCTATCTCTACTTGCCTCCCTCCTTCCTCCTCCACCTACACTAATCTTCAATTAAATGAATTTTGACATATTGTTAATTATGGACACAAATGGAACAAAATAAATTTGTTCATAACATAAATCATACAAACCAAGTGGGAAGGCTAGAATATATCATCTTCATCCCTGTGACCCATAAAGAACTTTGGGGACTCAGCTACAAACATGTAGCATAGGCATCTCTTGCAAGCCTGACTGGGAGAAAATTGTTGGGCCTGAACTGCCTGCCTGGATTAATAAACACCAAAAGGAAAATTTAAAAAAAAATTCCAGCAGTCCAAAGTGACTCAAAGACCTCACTGCCACCTTTCCCTACTTCCAACCAAGCCCATCCCAAACACAGCTTACCTGCCAGGTCCTGTCTCTGGAAGTCTTCGTTCCTTAGCTCTTCGGTGTTGGTGTACTTCATAACAGAGTTGATGGACGACAGGGTGCTCATGAGCTGTGAGTTAAGCGAGCCAATCTGAGAATGAGGCTCCCCAAAAGCCTCTGCCAGCTCACTATAGTTTTCAGCCAGTAGTGTCTGTTGCTCTGCCAAGAGCTTCTGGACAAGCTCAATGTAGTGATCTAAACCACTCATTATTTCAGAAGGAGCCTGGTTTGAGGGGTTTTCTACCAATTCACCCACAGGTTCATCTCCAACACCTACACTCCTCCTGCTGACTGCTAACCCCACAGACAACTGTGGGGGCCCACAGGCTATATTCCTTAATTTAAGACCTACTAGATAGTTCTCATTAATGTTTATTTGTCCCACTCCTGAATCTTTGGTCTTCACAGCAGATGGCTTATCAAACCCAGAATCACTGGAAAGTAAAGTCCCAACTCCAATGGAGCGAGTCTTGGTGGAAGCATTGATATCCTTGACTCTGCCCTCCCCAACTGCCACAGTCCGCACATCCACAGTACTAGTATTAGTCTGTTTGTCAAAAGTGCTTAGGAAAGTGTTAGTGCTGGAGTCCATCAGAGATCTCACCTCTGTGCTGGTGAACTGGTTTACCTGTTCCAATACTGTAGTGGTATGCTGGTTCATGGTTTGAGGCACAGCCATGACAGAAGAATTCACTAGGAAAATAGATTCTGTATTCACGCTTTGGGAATTATATTCCTTCGGAGAGCAGATAGTCACATTTATAGAACAGTCTCCACAACCTATAGACTGTACTTCTTTGATATCCAGCTGTGTCTTGCAAGGAATCCCATCAACCAAAGATTCTTCTGTATTGCTGCCTGTTACACAAACGCTGGTTTCCACACCCACACTCTTGTCACATGTCTCCACAGACCTTCCAACACATTGGTCACACATCTCCACATGTTCCTTCACAATCCACCAATTCATGGGCAGCTCAGGCCCAACAATCTTATTCTCCCAATCAGGCTTGCAGGAGATGCCTATGCTACATGTTTGTAGCTGAGTCCCTACACAAGCATCCATCAAATCCACATGACTACCAATCATTTGGTCTCTAGTTTGAACCACTGCTTCCACCATCCTGTTGAGGACAAGTGGCTGGGCCATGGAGGCTTTGTCAACTTTTTTCCTGGACCCGGCTGCCTGTAGTTCCTGTTTTAACTTGGTCATCTCCCGGTCATAGGTGGTTTCCTTGAGCTGAACCTCAAGCCTAAAGATTTTTTCTTTCAGAGCTTCTATTGTCTGCTGCTGCAGCTCTATTTCTTTATCTGCTTCAGTGGTGATGCCAAGCATTGCTTCTGTTACCCCAACTCCAGAGTCCCTGGTTTCTGCCTCTGTTCCCACAGCAGCTTCCCTGCATGGCTGAGAGGATCTGTGATACAGGACATCATCCATGCTGTCATCAGCACCCACAGCAACAGACTTGCACTCCTTGGATGCACACTCCCCATTTTCTCTTATCTCCGAGGAAGCCCCATAGCTACTATCCTGTATCTTCTTCTCCAGTGCTTGCATCTCTGCAGTGAGCTGCCGAAACTCCTTTATCCTCTGGGTGCTCTGTTCTATGCTCTCCATCTCCTCCTCTTCACAGTCTATGTATAGTTCCCCTCTGTCACCTCTCTTGACCCGTGAGAGCTGCTGTAGCTGGGAAGCATTTCCAGCACTGTAGGATCGCTGCCTCACACCACAGGCATCATTCTGGGAAGGCGACCCTTGGTTCTTCAACTGTGAGACCAGTTGCCTCTTCTCCTCCTGCAGGACTGAGATCTTGACCTGCAGCACTGGAATGGTCCTCACCTGCTCTTCCAGTTCCTTCAGCCGTTTCAGGGCAATTGCCATTTGTTCTCTGATATGTTGCAGGTGCAATGGGCTTACGTTGGTCACAGGTGTGGAAATCCCAGAGCTCATTGGGCTGTGCCTGAGAGAGCTCCCCACAGAAGAGGTAGTTGCGGCAGTGGTGTAAATACTGTATTCCCCATTGCCTTGGTACCCATTCTGAAGCTGATGGGCTGCTGGATTGTGATTCCCAGATCCCATAAAGGAGGGGAGTGAGCCTGTGGAGCCCAGACCACCAAAACTGGCCAGCCTAGGTCTTCGAAACTCTCCTGGGGTCACCTGCATATTGACCTTCTCCTGTTCTAATCTTCTCCGAGTCTCCATCAGAGTTTTGGTGACATGAAGGTTATGCTTGGGTAGCTGGGGAGAGGGAGGTGGCAGCTGTCTATTTTCTGGGATGGCAAGGAAAGTGGGAGAGAGTTCCGAAGGGGCAGGTTGCCTGGTGGCTGGAGGGGCAGTTACTTGGCTCCTAGCTATTAGGAAGGAGGGGCAGTGTTTATTATCATCACTATTAGAAGAGTAGAGTGATTCAGTGGAAGCCCACACACCTAGCTGGCCATGGGCATCCTTGGTTCCTATGTGTTGTGGCACTGGCTTTTGCCTCTTCTGGATGTTAAGTTTTTTGATGGTGTTTCCCTTCTGAATGTCATCTACATACTTGAGGAAATCTAAATCCAGTTGATAACCATAGGGGGTCTCCACAAAATAAGGATCTTTTTGTTCTTTTTCACTGTTTCCATTTAGCACATACTGTGCTTTTCCTGCAAAAAAGAAAAAAAAAGTTTTCATGATATTTATTGTAATGGTAGTGATAAAAATTGTATAAAAACTAAAACTTCAACATTTTTCTAGAACAAAGTATAATAAAAGAGCCACCAGATTAGAAGTTAGGATTTAATCAGATTTTACCCTTAGCTTTGCCACTCATCAGACATAAGTTTCAAAACAATGACTAGATGATATCCAAGATTCAACTTATTAATATTCAATGATTCTATGGTCAATGTTTCCCTCGTTAATAAGTGTTTATTAATTGCCTAGGATGTACCAGTCATTGTGCTAAGTGCTGGGGGTATAAAAATGAGCAAAAAAACTGCATCTTCCTTTGAAGAGCTCACACTCTAATGGGGGAAGCAAACTGCAAATAAGTTTATAAAGCAAGCTATATAATAGAATAAATAGAAAAATAATTAACAAAGAGATGGCACTAGAACTAAGACGAACTAGAGAGAGTTTCCAGTAAAAGATGGAGTTTTAATTGGGACTTACAATTAGAGGTTAGTAGTTAGAGAAAATGTCCCAAGCCAAGAGATGGAATGTCTCATTTGTGGATGAGCCAGGAGGCCAGCAGCACTGGATTGAGGAGTATATGTCAGGAAATAAAGTGTATAAAGCCTGGAAAGATAGGATGAGGCTAGGTAATAAAGGGCTTTGGATGCCAAACAACATTCTGTACTTGATTGAGTCAATAGGGAGCCACAGCTGTTTATTGAGAGTGACAGAATCAGACCTGTGCTTTAAGCAAAATCACTTTAGTGGCTGCATGGTGGATGGATTGTAGTGGGGAGAGATATGAGGCAAACAGCTATATCGGCAGGCTAGTACAACAGTCCAATTGTGTCAAATGGAGAGGAAGCAGATAGTTGAGAGATACTGGAAAGGTGAAAGTGACACAGTATGGTAATAGATGGGGGAGGGGGAGAAATAGTGAGGAAACTAGGATGACTTCTTGGTGGTGAGTCTCTGAAGGGAAAGGCAGAAAGTGGGGAGGATTTAGGAGGAAAAAGAATGGGTACTATTGTTGTGAGGACAATTACGACTAGATATTTATAATCCTTTCTTTTCCTTTGTGTAGACAGTGGCACAGGATTTCTACATCAGGAGCAATTTAAACTCCAAATTTCTCATTCAACAGTCAAAATTCTAGGCTGCTCCATTCTGTATTATTTCAGAGATTCTGGCTCTGAGACAGAGCTCGGCCTCCAATTTATTATACTCAGTATCTGTAATGGTAAGACTGCTGGATTTGCAAAGAATGTAGATTCAAATCCCAGTTCTGTCACTCATTACTGTGTGACCACTTTTAAGCTTACTTGACCCTTTTAAGCTTAAGTTTTCTCCATTCTAAAATAAGGAGGTTGGAATACAATATACTATGATCTAAATTCCACTTATCAATTGTCTACTTTTTTTTTTTTTTAAAATAAGTTCTTTCACTTCAA
Source organism: Myrmecobius fasciatus (assembly GCA_023553655.1). Taxonomy (NCBI): domain Eukaryota; kingdom Metazoa; phylum Chordata; class Mammalia; order Dasyuromorphia; family Myrmecobiidae; genus Myrmecobius; species Myrmecobius fasciatus. Next base: position 32,441 of record JAJPUD010004312.1, read on the forward strand.
GAAGCACTATCTGCTTCCAACTCTTTGGACTAAATCAATCAATAAGAATATGGAATAATTCAGTTCCATGGTACAATCTTGAACACATGAAATCTTTGGTACCATGTCTCAGAGAAAATGAAAACTATCTTTAAAATCTAAAGCCCCACTCTCACTCCATCCCTCCAAAAACAAAACAAAACAAAAAAACCCTAACTAAATCCAATAGATAAAATAGTCCAAATTATTAAAGGAAGAATTGCAAATTATTAACCATATTTAAAATGTTCCAAATCATCATTAATAAGAACTGCAAATCAAAACAACCCTGAGATTTTATTTTATAATTAGGAAACTGGCAAAGATGACAAAAGGATAGAAATAGTCTATTTTAAAGGTGGTGTCAAATGACAAGTATACTAGTGTATTTTGTCAGTGAAGCTATAAATTAGTATAACCATAAAGGAAAACAATTTAGAATTATGCAAATAAGATGGCTAAAGCTATCTATTCTTTGACCCAAGGACCTACCCACCACCAGGCATATACCTTTAAAATGCTCTTTTTTTCCCCCCACTTCTGTCTCTCACCCCTCTAGCTTTTTTTTTTTTTGGTGGTGACAAAGAACTGGAAATAAAGTAGATGCCCACTAATCAGGGGAATGGCTACACAACTATGCTATAGAAATGTAATAGAATGTTATTGTGCTAAAAGGCAAATATAATGAATATAAAGTGTAGAAAGTTAGGAAGTGTTAAGTGTCTGAGGCTGGCTTTGAACTCGGGTCCTCCTGAATTCAAGTCCAATACTTTATCTATTGCATCATCTAGGTGTCTCTTCCCTCTGCTCTAAAATATGGCAACTCAAAAAGACAAGTTCAATAGATCCCTTAACTTTCCTTTACAGGGTACAAAGCAAGTTGGAGTCCCATGGATGTGAAACATTGTATATAACCATAGATTTTCCCTCAAAGAATTTGTTGTAATTCTTTTCTTTTTCTTAGGGAAAAAAAAATCTTTGATATGAGGGATTCTTTTTTTTGGGGGGGGGGAAGGATACAGAGGGAAATCTAGATGATGTAAAGCACATACTTATCAATAAAAACATTAATTTAAAAGTACACTATGTAAAGTGTACTTTCAGAAGTTTCTTTACTTTCTACTCACTGAATACTTATAACTGACAACAGGTTTTGCTATTTTGTAACCCATTACTGTCTCCCAGATTCCTGCCTGTCTTTTTTACTCTTTCCTTACTTGTTTTCCTAAGGAAAAATAGGAAGAAGAGGCCTTTGAGAGGGAATGTAATATACTTTCATTTCCTGTGGGTTTTTTTTTAATTCCACTGGCTATTTTAGATTAAATTAGATTAGATAAAAGCCAGCACTTTTGATTCCAAGCCTCTTTAAAGTATCCCATTTAATATTTGATTAGAAAGCAATTTTTTTCCTGCTTAGAAATATATGACAAGGATAGAGGAGACCCAGAGCTCACATTATTCATAAAAATACCTCTTAAAATATATCTATTTCAATTCCACAAAAACATACTTACTAAAAGTATGCAGTTCGACCTGTTTCCAGTGCTGTTCTGAATTCCATAGCCAAAAGAGAAAGTGCAGGCTCTTATGTCAGCCAGGGGCAAACAGTTCTTCCTCACACCCACGGGGCTCCTATGTCATTCAGGCATTCTCAATCAAAGCACCCCAGACCCTGCCACAAAGTCCAGGAGTTCAGTCTCTCTTCCTAAAGCTCTCCACTTCCGGCTGACCAAGCCAAAAAGAAAACTCAATTCCGTAGCAGTTACCAGAAGCACACTTGGACTCAATAACGTTCGGTTGCTTCCTCTCCCCTGTTGTGCCAGCCTGATTTGTCACAAACAAGCTTTCAAACTAGCTGAAGCTCTGCCTCTAAATGTCCTCATCCTTCACCCCATAAGGAAAAGAAAGTCTACATTAGTGTAAATTTAGCCAAGCCAAGCACATGATGTCATAGGCTGAATTTTCACCAATGAACTCTCTCATTTACTCTTCTTACCAGCTCCAAGGGCTGGCTGTTCAGCATTTCATTTTCTTTAAGAAAATAGAAAAATGGGGGAAGGAAGGAAGGAAGGAAGGAAGGAAGGAAGGGGAGGGAGAGAGGGAGAGGAGGACAGAGAGACGGAGAGAAACCCACTTTCCTCAGTCCAAATTTTTCTAATTAAAACAAAGCAATTTAAACATCTCCAACCTAAAGACTGTCTACCTAGTGTAACCAGCAGTGACTATTCTACCCATCAAAGACAGTTTGTATTTTGCCAGAAACTGGGCAGGAACACAAACTCTCAACTACCTTAAGAGGAGCAAAGGCACAATAGATTTCTGTGTTCTCCATGGCCTCCCAAAAGAGTAGCCTTACAGTGAGTAGAGGGAACACAGTGGCTAGCTTTATGGTATTACATGAAGTCTGGCTCTTCTCAATACTTTGGTGTATAACTAATAAGTAGTCATCTTTTAGAAATAACCACAATAGAGCTTCTTTGGTTACTAAGGGAAAAAATAGGGGAAAAAATCTAGGAACTTTTAAAGTTGGTAGTTTTCACCCTACCCCTTTTTTTCCTAATAGATAAAAAAATAAAAATCATTGTAACCATTTTGATTTTAAGATTTGAGAAGCCAAAACCAAACATCATTCTAAATAGCCAACACTTTTCCTGGTAGACTATTTAAAATCCCAGGATTGTTTATGACAGGATCAAGAGACCAACAGGAGATGGCAATTTAATGTGAATTAATTTGGACTCTCTAAATCCAAGTTTCAGCAAAGCTTTGAGCTACAATGTAATAATTAGCAACTAACATTTACATAGAGCTTTAAGGTATGTATTATCTCCTTTGATCCTTATAACAATCCTTTAAGGTAAGTGCTATAATCATTATCATCAACCCCATTTTGCAGGTAAGGAAATTAAAGCTGAGAAAAGGTAGTTGATTTCTTCCCTGAGTCACATAATGTCTAAAATGGGATTTGAACCAGGGTCTCACTGCCATTGAATGCAAGACTTTTATCCACTATGCCAGACAGGGCAACACTGTTCCAAGAACATTTTGACCCTAATAAAATTTTCATTATCACTATTTATCATTGAGAGAACAACTCAGTAGCAAGCAACATTTCAAGTCCCTTGCCATGAAGACTTAAAAATCTTAAGTTTCACTCTTCTCTGACTAGAAAACAGGAGAAGCATTATTAAATATGTAATTTTTATAGCTCCCCTCCCCTTTAAAAAGCAATCAGAGTTCAGTGATTTGCCCAGGGTCACATAGTAAGGGCCTGGGAACATGTTTGAACTCAAGTTAATACTGACTTCAAGGCTGATGGAGCTAATCACTGCTCCATCTAGCTGCTCCTACAAACCTTTGTTAATAATTGTTTCTATTTGTGGTTATTCAGTGGAGTCTGACTCTTCATGCTTATTTAGAAAAGAGACTGGAGTGATTTGCCATGTCCTTCTCTTATTCATTTTATAGATGAGGAAACTGAGACAAACTAGAGTTAAGTAACTTGTCCAGGTTCACACAGCTAGTATCTGAAACTACATCTGAACTCACCAGTCTACCTGACTCCAATCCCAGCTGTCTTATCATTTTAGTGTCATTGCTTTTAAAAACAACTTTTTATGATTTTTAAGGGTAAACTTTTTGGCTATAGTCTTTATATAGCTTTGAATTATAAAATCTCTATAATATGAGGTATTATCTTCTTGATAAAAATGTTTCCTTCATGAGAGGAGTGACATGTCTTTTACCTACTTTTTATCTCCCTGTGCTTCTTAGTACTGGGTATGTAGAATATACTTAATAATTTTTTATTGAATGAATTAATGGCAGAATGTGATAGCGCACATTATGACTTCTTAGGCAAAATATCACTGCTATATTATAAAATGGAACTGTTAATATCATGACATTTGCATGTACTCTATAGAAACAAGTTTTTATGATTAACATCTAAATAGCAGCTTGGACAATAAAAAAAAGAAAACATACTGAAGTAAAATATAGTCAAATAATTGAGTTTAGGGAGGAGATTGGATGTGAAAAAGAATAAAAACTTAGAGGGGTACCTTTACTAAAAGACTGACAAAAGAAAATGCTTTATATTGATTTAAAAAAAATGTTGGCAATTAAATCTGGTTCCTTTAAGAATAGGTATTAAAATAAATAGATAATTGTAAAATAACTAAAAATAAAAAACTAACAACTAAAATATATAAATTAGAAAACCACAGATTAGTCAATGTATTATAACCTCACCTGTATGATGTCAATAGGCTTTCAAATAAAGATAGATAGATATGTGTGTGTGTGTGTGTCTCTGTGTGTTAACTTTCAGGCATGTTCCCTCCTCCTCCTTTCTTTTCCTCTCCTCCCTCACAGTAAGCAGACTGCCTTTGTCCAAGGAGGGAGATTGTTGGGAATTATAAATGATGAAGTTAGTTTAAAAAAAACAAACAAACAAATAACCAGAAAGATGCTAAGCCCTTTAGAGAGTTTTTCTGATGTTCTTAAGGAAACCCTGACTAAGAAGACAAAATGCTGAAAAATACTACCAAATAAACTGTCTTTCTATAATTCTGAGACTCTTAATATACTCTTTTTACCTTTGACAATTAAGCTCCAGTGTTTAGCCGATTTCTATTACATAGAATATCTCACTAGGGATGAACACAATGAGGGAAAATTGCTGAGTCAGACCTGGAGAAGGAACTTGTCATGATCTCTTTCCACATTTATGGAAGAGGAGGATACAATTGATTTGCCCACTGAGCTATTTAAAAGTTGCAATATCAATTAGGGCCAAGCGGTGGGAAAGTTAAGAAAAGAACATGAGATGAATTAAGAAAGATGTGGGACTAATGTTATCAAAAAGCTAATGACTGATCATTAAAATAACTAAGTTAACAAATCAGCCTGTCAGAAGGTTGAGCAGTGGGATAAAGAGAAGAGTGAAATGAGAGAGAAAGCATCTCAAACAGTTTTAACAGGAAGACTTCCCTGAGGAAGTTGTCAGCATTCAACTCTTTGAAAAACTAAAAACTAAGAGTTTTCTGTGTACCCGGGTCTGTTAAGAGAAATGGTGGCTTGATAAGGTGAGCATAACTCAGCCACTGTAAAATGACAACAGTATGGTGATTAACCTTTACACACACATGGTATGGTCAGATCAAATATTCTTCTTTCAATAATGAAGCAGTGCTCCCAATCCCTCCCCCTCTCTTCTCCAAATGATAAACAGGCCTAATTTTTAAGATAACTACTAACCCAAACTTAGGCTGTTCTCCAAAACATTTCCTGTATGAGTAATAATAACATTGAAGAAATAGATTACTATGCCAAAAAATCACAAGAAATTACTGACCAAAGAATACGGTGCTATAAACATGTCTATGCTAAATGTTAAAACAATGTGCTTATGAAGTGAAATCATTTCTTTGCATCAGAGTTGAATAAAATTTTATTTTTGGCCATGGCAATTCATGAAACCATCTACAAACCTGGATATGTGTGTGTGTGCGTGTGTGTGTGTCTATGCACGTGCCCATGCAATTTATTCCATCAATTGATGGAATACCCACATTAAAATGACTATGGCTAAATCATAATGAAGTTTAGTAAACAGTTAAAAAGTTTCCCATGTCAATGAACCCTTTTAGCTCTGGTCCCAAATCCTCAGACTTCCTTTCACAAATGATGCCGTTTCTCTTTTCCCCATGTATCACATAAATTACAGACTGTTTTCCTTCCCACATCAGTCCCATTATCTCCACTCTTCCAAAAAGCCCCATGTTTGGATAATAGGGATCCAAGAGTGAATTCTCCAGACCTCACACAAGTTGGTTTGTCTATGTGAGAAAACATGTTAAATGGATAGAATAATTATCTAACTTCTGTTGCTCCTTCAAGGATCAGCTCAGATCTTATTTTTAAATACTTCAGTTGATAGTAATCCCTTTTCTGTATTCTTCTTTCATTTGTAACATCCATTATGACACTACATTGCAAATTAATTATTCTCTATATAGAGATATGTGCATTGTCTTTCAAACCAAATTATAAGCTATTTGAGGGAATGGAGGGACATCTAGATCTATGTTACAAGTTGTAAAGAACTTTATCTAATATCAGACTAAAAGTTGTAAAAGGTTAAACTTAAACTCAAGCCTTTTGATTCCCTGTCTATAGTTTTTTTTTTCCATTATAAAATATGTATCATTTTTTATGTATCATATGTAATTAAAGGAAAATGGGAAATTCTTAGTTATAGTCAATTTTGTTGAATTTTATTAGCATATTCTGAAGTGTACTGTATTAATCTGATCTGGGAGCTTAATTGAATGAACCCAGGAATATGAGGTGGGAAAAAACCAGACTACATCTGAAAAAGTGGCATCTGGTCAAAAGACTACTCTTGCATTTGGTCATTCAATATTTTCAGCCACCAGAGTCAACCTGAAAAATAGAATTTGGTTTTTATTTTTTTCTGGAGAATTAGCTCAGTAAGTCTCTCTGAGACTGAGAGAGGTAGCAGTTCATAGGGTCCTCAAGACCAAAATTATTTTTATAATAATTTTAAGATATTATTTGTCTAAAAACTATGTGCTTTTCTAAATATCTGTGTAAGACCTGATTTTATTCATGTAATTCAACCAGAACAATATTATCATAGACTGAGTGTGAATGAAGATAAGAGAATCTTGTCTTCTATTAAGCTAGTTATTAAAGATATCTGAAAAATATGTAAAGCAATGCCACTCTTCTCACTAAATGTTGGTGTTAAATGTGATCTAGGAGAACATGTAATGAGCTTGTTATTGTTATTTTAAAAGTGAATTCAGTAATAAATATTTATAATTTACCTGCTTTAATCTCTAATATGGTAAAATACCATTAAATACAATCAGTGGCTCACCAAGAGAAAAAAAAAAGAACACACAAAACATTTTAAATTCTAGCGAACATTTTCCACCATCACTTTCTTATATCTAGACAATCAACAAAACAAAGACTAAAGCCCCGATTTGCAGCATTTGCCAATTTTTGTGTTATAAATGTTTACACTAAAAATTTAACAATTGACTCCTCCCAACAAATGACAGCTCCCAAGCTGGTTCAAGCTGGTTCTGGATATAATCTGCATAAACAAAAGGTTTTGGGGGGTCCTCAGTAATTTTTAAGAGAGTAAAGGCATTCTAAAACCAAAAGGCTTGAGAATTGCTGCTTTAAGATATCTACTTAACATTGAGAATTTCAAAAATAACTTGTTATCTAATATGATTATTTTTCACTGAAAATATGGATTGAATGCGCATAACTCTGGACTCAGATTCCTTGAGTAGAATCAATTATTTCATGTATTATTTCTTCTTAAGTTCATATAATCACACTAAATTGAGTGATTTTTGCTAACTACCATAGAGTATCACCAAGATTCTATTTGGCATTTAAAAATACATCAGCATTTAATTTTTTTAAAGAGACTTACAGAGACCTTTTTTTTTTTATGTCCACAATTTTTAATAATGTAGATTGAAAATATAGTTTACTTTTGTAATCTTGATGTTTCCGTATTTTTAAAATTTATTTTTAACTCACATTGCTTTATTAATTATGTTGGGAGAAAAAAATTGGAGCAAAGGGATAAAACCATGAAAGAGATAAAAAACAGAAAAAAGAAGTGAATGTAGTATGTGTTGATTTACATTTAGTCTCCTTAGTTCTTTTTTTCTGGATGAATTTGGCATTTTCTGTCCAAAGTCTATAGGAATTGCTTTGCATCACTGAACCACCAAGAAGAACCAAGTCTGACAAAGTTAATCAATGTATTCCTGGTTCTGCTTGTTTCACACAGCATCAGTTCATGTAAATCTTTCTAGGCCTTTCAAAATGTTCATCATTTTTTATAAAGAACAATAACATTCCATTATCTTCATATATCACAACTTGTTCTAGACATTCCTCAACTGAGGGGCAGTTACTAATTTTCCAATTCTTTTCAGCATTTAAGTTTTAAAATGAATGAATCACAAAAGCAAAAAGAAAAGTACCACATACAAGGGATTATACACAGCATCACTTTTCTTTTGTAGCAAAGAAATGGGGAAAAAAAGATGCCTACTGAATGGGAAATAAATACACAAATTGTGTTATTATTAATATAATATTAATATATTGTGTCATAAGAAATAATGAATAAATAAATTAGAGAAGCATCAAAGATTTACATGAACTGCTGCAGAGTGAAAACAAGCAGAACCAGGAAGACAATATAAACAATTACTCCAATAGTATAAATGGAAAGAATAAGACATAAAAACTTAATGCTGTGCATTTATAATGACCAAACTTGGCCCTGGAGAAAAGTCGAGAAAATACACCAAACTCTTCTATTGTGAATGTGAAATAGTCACCCCAACAAGCACTTAGTGCCCAATACATGTCAAGGCAAAAACAGTTACTGCTTTCAAGGAGCTCACAGTCTAGTAGGGGAAGACAACATGCAAATAACTATGTACAAAGTATTTACCTTCTACTTATCCTTGTTTCTAAGTAATCTCAAAAGAAAGCCATTAGTATCAGTGAGTACTTGGAGAGGCTTCTTACTAAAGGTGGAATTTTAGCTAAGAGCAGAGAACTTAGAAGGCAGGGACATTCCAGACATGAGAGACAAGTGAGAACAGTCCACTGTTGCTGTATCATGGGGGGGAGGGGATGGTAATAAGGTCTAAGAATAGTAGAAAAGATAGGAGTATTATGTATAATGTAAGATATGATGATTGGTTTTGAAGTCATTTTTCCCCTCTTTCTTTTTAAAACCTGTTATCTTTATCCCCAAACCTACTCTTCTTCTTGGGGAAATGGGGTGCTGAACAAGTGCCTACTATGAGCCTGGCAGTGCTAAGCACTTTATATTCTTATCTGATCCTCACAATCTTCTAAGATTGTTACTGTTATGACTCCATTTTTTAGTTGGGGAAACTGAAGTAGACAGAGATTACATGACTTGCCCAGGATCACACACAGGTAATAAGTGTCTGAAGCTGGTTTTGACTGACCCCAGACTCAGAGTTTTATCCACTTTGCTACCTAGTTGTCTCTTATTTCTGTTAAGAATAGCCCCATCCTTCCACTCAATCAGATTTGCAACTTCTTCACTCTCACTCCTTTCCTCATATAATCAACAAATCTTGTTTGGATGTACACTATCTGTCCCCTTCTTTCTATTTACATGGCTTAATTCAGATCCTTGTCATCTCTTGCCTGGACCATTTCAAGAGCCTCCTTACGTGGTTTCCTGGCCTCAGATCTTGCCCTACCCAATCCATCCTCCACCAAACTGTAAAAATGATATTCCAAAAGTGCAGCTTTAACCACATCATTCCCCTACTCAATAAATGGTTTCTTAGTCACTTCCATGGGCAAGTATAAACTTTTTGCTTGCTTTTCAAACTCTTCACAATTCAGCACCAATCTATATTTCCAACCTTATTATAAAATCCTTTTCTTGCCCTCTACAGCATCAGGCTCCTTTCTCTTCTCTTACAAATAGCATTTCCATCCCCCGTCTCTGGATCTTGGCACTGGCTGTCCCCCCATGGACAATCGTCACCACTACTTGCCTTCAACACTTAGCTAAAAGCACTACTTTCTGTGTAAAATCTTTTCTGATCTTCATAGCTTTATACCTTTATATATATTATATAACATAAAATATATACACACGTGTATTTTTTCTATGTTTTTCACATATTTGTTTATGTTTGCATATATCTTGGGTATATATTTATATAGGTACATGTTGTCTTCCACAGTAGAATGCCAGTTATTTGAAGGCAGGAGCTATCAATCAGAGCTTAGCACAGAGAGGCTTCTAAATAACATCTTGTATAGAGTAGGGAGATAGCTGCAAAGGACAGTAACATACAAATTCTAAAAATAAAACTAAAAAGTTTTTGAGAGTAACAAAAATAAATGACAGTTTCTCGGATGGACATTATTCTTTTTTTTTTTTCTGGGGTATCGGGCTCTTTTATCATCTTTTTTTTTAAATTTTATTTTATTTGCATAACATATGTGTGGGTAATTCTTCAACAATAACCCTTACATAGCTTTCCGTTACAAATTTTTTCCCCCCAACTTCCCCACCCCTTCCCTAGATGGCAGGATATCCACTACATGTTAATTATGTTAAAATATTGGCAAATCGAATATATGTATACATATTTCCAAACTTATCATTGTTGTGCAAGAAAAATCTTATCTACACAAACGATATATCAGATAAAGGAAACACGATGTAAGCAAACATCAATCAAGGAGTATGAGAATGTTATGTTGTGGTCCACATTTCGCATCCCTCTCCCTGGGTGTATATGGCTTTCTTCAGTGAACAATTGGAGGTGGTTTGAAACATATCATTGTTGAAGAGAGCCAGGATGGACATTATTCTTAGAGGAACTGCACTTTGTGTTTGGTATTTCCATGGCAACACTGGCCATTTCTTAAATACTTGATTTTGAAATGCTATACCAACTGAATAAAATAGGTCTTTTAAGCCTTCACTGGTAACTAAAAATTGAGCCTGAACTTGGCCTGACTCTACCACTTATTCTCTTGTGTAAATTTGTCCAAAACACCCAACTACTCTGAAACTCAGTTTCCACCACTCTAAAATGTGAGGAGTGCATTCATTTTCATCTGTAATTACATAATTCTATAAATTTGTGACAATGAAGTGAACTGTGGACCAACTGTAGTAATGATAGCTTGATCACTATTAGCATTTCTATTTGTCACAGTGCTAATATCTCAGTTAGATGAAACAGTAGAACAAGCACTGGGCTTGGAATCAGGAATGATATTCCTTAGTTCAAATCTGGCCTCAGACATTTACTGTGATTCTGGCCAAGTCACTTCATCCTATTTGCCTCACTCTGGCACATGTGGATAGATTCTATGTGGGTGTCTGTGTTGGGGCAAGGAAGGATGCCAGAAGTATGTGTGGTTATTAGGTAAAAATTAGGATGTGCTTTTTTAAGAGTCATTATTCAAAGGAATTTGGAAAGGCTTAGGGGAGGGGTTGATGAGTTCCTGCCTTTACTCTGCTATTTTGGCATTGTCTCAGTGATGCTTTGCTCTAAGGGGAAGAAGAGAAAGATCTTGGTAACATCTAAGGCCTACTTCATTATCTTCTCCCACCAAACTCAATCTTCCTCCAAATTTCTCTATTTCTGTTAAAGGTACCATCATTATTTTTTCAGTCTTTCAGATGAAGAAGAATGGCACTGAAATCATAAATCTGATTCTCCCTCCTCCTCATCAAATCAAATCACTGATTGCCAAATCTTGTAATTTGTAACCTCAACAGCAACTCTTCCATCCATTCTGTTTTCTTTATTCCTAGCCACCATCTTAATTCAGGCCCAATCACCTATTACTTAGATTATTGCAGTAGACTCTCAATTGGTCTTCTTGCTCATATTCTTTCTCTATTTTCTTTCCCAATATGACCTCCACACAGCTGCCAGCAATGCTCCTTAAACACAGACCAGATGTCACTCTTTTACTCTATAAACTGCACAGATTCTCACTTATCTGAGCGTGTGTGTATCAATTCCTCCTTTAAGCTTTAAAGAAGTTCAGAAACTGGCATTATCCAACCTTTCAAGCTTCTTTATATATTGATCCATCTCCTCTTTCCAAACCTTTGTACTGACTGCGTTTGGATGCCTTTGTCTGAAACGCTCTGCAACGTACCTCTGGGGCACATAGGTATAGTGCTGGGTCTGGGGTCAGGGAGACCTTAATTCAAATCCAGCCTCGGACACTTACTTGTCATATCATATGGCCCTGGTCAATTCATTTAATCTCTATTTACTTTAGTTTCCTCTTCTGTAAAATGGGGAAAATAATAACACCCACTTCCCAAGGATCAAATTATTGCAATGATTAAATGAGACAATATTTGTAAAGTGCCTAAGCACACAGTAAATGCTATGTAAATATTAGTTATCATTACTTATTCATTTTCTTTATATTTATTCTGTAAATACTTAAATTTGTACTTGCTGATTCCCTCTACTAGACATAATTTTTTCAAAAGTAGAGATTTATTTCATCCTTTATAATTCTGTCCCCAAGAATTAGCACAGTGGCACATAGATGTTGAACAGTTTTAGATGCTTGAATGTTGAGAAGCTTCTTTGAAAGAAACCCCAATCAGCATAATCACACCTACCCACAGAACTGTGCACCCTTAAGATGAAAGAGCCTCATCTAGTCATCCATAAAATTAGTGGGTCACCCTAAGATTCTTTCCATGGTTATAACTCTATGATGCACAACACCTTATAAACATTATTTAGTTAAAATAATCATGGTCTTTTTTTTTTTTTTTTTTGCTGAGGCAATTGATGTTAAGTGACTTGCCCAGGGTCACACAGCTAGGGAAAGTTAAGTGTCTGAGACCACATTTGAATTCAGGTTTTCCTGACTTCAGGGCTGGTGCTCTATCCACTGTGCCACCTAGCTGCCCCATGGTCTCTTAATTAAGAGAACAGTGAAAAGAATGGCAGAGCACCAGAAAAGATCTGGATTTGAATCCCAGTCTGTTACCTGCTAGTTACAATGTTGTATAACATCATCATCATTTGGTAAAAATATTTCCTTCATCATTAAGAAAGACTGATGCTTCTTTGACACTCAGTTTTCTTCTCTGTAAAATGGGGATAATATTTGCAACATCTGACACTCCAGGTTGTTTTAGGAGGAAAGTGTTCTGCAAATTTTAAACCACTATCAAAGTGTGGCACAGTGGATAGAGTGCCAGGCTTGGAGTTGGAAAGGCCCCGTTCAGATCTGACCCCAGATACTTAATAAACTATATAATCCTGGGCAAGTCACTATTTGCTTCAGCTCCTCATCTGGAAAATAAGCTGGAGAAGAAAATGGCAAACTTCTCTAGTATTTTTGTCAAGAAAACTCCAAATGGTATCCAAAGAATAAGACATGAGTGAATCACTATTGCCACCATAATAAGTAATACAGAATTTTAAGACTTGTAGAGCATTTTAAAAATACATCATTTTATCATCATAATACTGTAGTAGAGAGATACTATTATTATTCCCACTTCTACAGATGAGAAACCTGAGGTAGAAAGAGACTAAATGAGACTTATCGAAGATCACACAGCTATATTTGGGTCTTCCTGTTCCTTCAGTTTTCAATCCACAGAATCTCCTGGAATACCACTGGTTAGTTACCAATTCACCAGTTCAGTATTATGTGGTATTTTGCAAAGCCCATTATCTTAATGAAATAAATTATTTCAGAATAATGTCCAAATCATAAAATACTAAAGTTTTCTCTTGTAATTGTGAATGTTTTTCAAAATTAATTTAAAAAAATTATAGCTTTAACAATGGGGAGGAAATATGTTACCTCAAAGAGTAACTTTTGAAAAACTGCAAAGTGACTCAAATCAGGCATATAGAATATAAGAGCTTTTCCAATAATCCACTGTAAGCTTTTTAAAAAAAAGAAAACTGTGCTATTTACAGAACACAGTTAATTTTAAATACCTTTTATACTTGAAAAGCAAAATTATGCCTTAAAAAATTCAGCTTTAAAAATAAAAGAAAACTGTGACTGCCAAAAATATATCTAGAGGGTTTAACTATGACAGTTAATTTGAAAACTCAGCTAAGCTATCACTAATCTGTCTGTATAGCTGGAGGTAGCCACAGAGCCTCAAACATCTTTATGTTCAAGTGGCAGCTCCAATTGAAATTTCCAATGTAAAAAAAAAGAGAGAGAGAGAGAGAGAGAAGAGAGAGAGAGAGAGAGATAGATAACAAGAAATTGAGTGTTCCTTCCCAAGATAAAACACACACACACACACACACACACACACACACACACACTCACTCACACACTCTCTCTCCCTCTCCTCTTTCTATTCCTCTGCCTCTCTCTCTTCAGTTTGCATTTGCCAGTTCCAATGCCAATTTAAGGTTCTCCTCCTCTGTATTCTGCATTTGGAATTCTTACTTACCCAAACCCAAAATGAAATAACACGATTTTCAGCCAGCAGGAAGTTGAGTCCTAAGCACGCTTCCTCCGTGGCGTGCTTGGGAATGCACACCAGCTCTGGACACATCAGCAGGCAGAGTGCTTGGGAGCTGCCTCAGAGAATTTATTTATACCCATTTGGAATTTCCTGACTGAGCTGGAGGCTGCCAGGCACTAGTGTTTCATAGTGGTGTTTTTCAACATCAGTGAGACAACTACAGTCACCAGTGAACAAAGTTTCTTGTGAGGAGTTCTCCAACCAAAGTATACCTGATAGAATAAATCACCCACTACCAAAGTCCAAAAGGGGATGTTGGGGGAGGGGGGGAAGGAAGGCAGTAAATCCTGTGGTTAAAGCCTACTGTTGACAAGGAAATGTGGATAGAAAGTCAGCAGCTGTTTCCTTAGTCTTCCCTTTACCTTATGTTCCTTTCCCTACTCCCTGCCTAGATTGCACAGAAGGGCTCACTGATATAAGTAAGACCTTAGTCTATACTAGGCTGCTCTTGAAAGAATGATTCAGGTTTAAGCTGCACCTAATGTGGATGGGTTGCTGGTGAATGGTCTATTTTCCCTAGGTTACTCTTGTTTAATTCAACATGTAATTTAAAGGCTAAAAACATTCAGTGTTTATAACCTACTGACGCAGTTTTTTAAAGGGGATGATAGAAGGATTATATAAAGAGGAAACAGCTAAATAATTATTTCCAAAATGGATCATATGCTTTTTGTCTTCCAAAAATTTTGATTTTTTATCACTAATAATAATTTTTTTAAAAATTTCAGCAAAGCCTTATTGTTATAGTCTCAGAATTTGTGGATTAAAGCGGCTCATATTTTTAGCCCTCTGATCACTTTTGCCTAAAATGCATAAACTGAGCAAAAACAATCAATTGTCTCATCAGACAAACAAGCAAAGCTAGTTCAGATCAGAGATTCTGGATGACTGTAAATAACATCCTTGTAAATTCATTGGAAATAACATCTGCAACCTTTCCCAAAGGGATACCTGGGAATTTTGTAAAGCTCTACAGATCAGTTATTTCTAGAAGTTCAATTAAACATGTTGTGCACAAAATAAAAAGCCATTTCATTTCTAATCTTTGCAGAATCTGTAGATGTGAAGGTATCCTTTTTGTGTGACAAGAAGAGGTCAGAGACCCGAGTTATGTTTTCCCCATAGCCTGAGCTGAGTCATCCAGCACACTCTCACCTCCTGACTATGACCAGATTATACTTTGCCAAATGCTTGGCTAGAGTTAAGGGTGAGAGGTATCTATCATCATACAGATTGGGTTTCGGCACATACTACCTGTAACACTGCAGGAAAACCATTTGAACCTCTTGAGTACAACAGACAAGTTGCTGATTTCTATCTGCAGAAGGGGCAGCCAGGTGGTGCAGTAGAGACCAGAATTAGAAAAATTCATCTTTCTGAGTTCAGATCTGACCTCAGACTTTTTCTAGCTATGTGACCCTAATCATGAATGAGGAATGGAAAAAGAAATGGCAAACTATTCTAGGATCTTTGCCAAGAAAACCCCAAAACTCTCAAATTGGAGTCACAAAATGTTGGACAAGACTGAAATGATTAAATAATATCTGAAATAAACAAACATGAAACAAAAAGGAACAATGCTGGGACTAAGTCATGGGACCCACATTTGCAAAAATGTTTGTAGCATCCCTTTTTGTAGTGGCAAGGAACTAGAAATTGAGTGGATGCCCCTCAGTTGGGGAATGACTGAATAAATTATGATATATGAAGGTAATGGAATATTATTCTATAAGAAATGATGAATACGCTGATTTCAGAAAAGTCTGGAAAGACTTACATGATGCTAAGTGAATAGAACCAAAAGAACATTGTACAGAGCAACAAGAAGATTATGTGATGATCAACTGTTATGGACTTGACTTTTCAACAATGAAGTGATTCAAGGCAATTCCAATAGACTTGTGATGATAGAGCCATCCACTTCCACAGAGAGAAATATGGAGACTGAATATGGATGAAAGCATAATATTTTCATCTTTGTTGTTTGTTTACCTGTTTTTTCCCCCATTTCTAGTGTTTTTTCCCCTTTTGATATGATTTTTCCAGTACAGCATGAAGACTATGGAAATATGTTTAGAAGAATTGTACATGCTTAATCCCACTCCCCCATTTTATAACTGAAGGAACTTGAGTACAGGGGAACTTTCATGAACATATTTTACAGTTCAAAATCTAGGTCGTGCTGAGTCCAAAGCCAAAATCCTGTTAATTATACCAACAGTTCTCAAATGTTTTGATCCCAGGAATGTTTTACAACTCTTAAAAATTATTGAGGACCTCAAAGAGTTTTGCTTTTTTTGTGGAACAAATCTAGCAATACTTATCCTTGTAAAAATTATAACTGATAAAATTTAAAAATATTTATCAATTCATTTAAATTAATAACAAAACTATGACATGTTAACATGTTTTTATTAGCAAATTATATTTTTGGGGGCAGCTAGGTGGTGCAGTAGATAGCGCACCAGCCCTGAAGTTAGGAGGACCTAAATTCAAATCTGGCCTCAGACATTTGACGCTTCCTAGCTGTGTGACCCTGGGCAAGTCATTTAACCCCAATTGCCTCAGCAAAATATATATGTGCGTGTATATATATATGTATATATATACATATATATACATATACACACACATATATATATATTTAAAACTTGATTATTAGGGTGGCATTATTTTACTTTTTTGGGGGAGAGGGAGAGGAATCTGTTAATAGAAGATGGCTGGAATCTCGTATCTGCTTCTTCATTCAATCTGTCAAAATACAGTGTTTTGGTTAAAATATAAGAAGAAAATACAGCCTCATGCAAAATTGTTGTTGGAAAAGGAAAGGTGATAAGGCAAATAACATTCTAGTATTATTGTGGAAAAGGTTTTTTGACTTTGTGGATCCCTCTGAAAGATTCTCTGGGACTGCCAAAGGTCTGTAGACCACACTTTGAAAACTGCTTGATTACACTAAGCAATTAAGCAGATGGGCTCTGATATAAACAATGAGCCAGGACCTTAAAAGATAGCACAAGAAGCCAGAAACTTTGAACTAATTGGTGAAGTAATATTTCAATTGAGAGTTCTTTTCAATTTCAGACAACTTCCCATATTAGCATTTTCATCAAGTAAAATGCTAATCTTTGTTTTTAACAAACTGTCTTTTTTTCTTTGATTTTGGAAAGAATTAAATTCAAAGCATTACTTTCAAACCTGGCATCATTAAAGGTTATTTTGCTTATATAAAAAAATATGAAATTGTTAATATGTCCAAATATGGTCTCTGATAAAACTAGATTTGAATCTAAAAATTTTGTAAACAACTATATAAAAAAAATGCTGATGTACTGACAAAAACTTGAACTTGAGTATAAAAAACAAAGTTTCATGTTCACTAGTATCTTTTTAGTTCAAAATATTTAAGTACATAAGAAAAAATTATATACTTAGAAAAGATAAAAAGAACACTGAAGTGGAATCACAGCTGGAGAAGCCTGAGGGGCAAAGTCTCTTTAAAGACTCAGTAGCAGATAAGAAATGAAAAATATCAGTATCATTTAAAAGACAAAACAAGCCAATTAAGTAAGCTTTCTCTTTTTAAAATGTTATTAAGAAACATTTTTGTTTTTATGGGATGAAAGAGCTTTTTTAAATTAAATTAATGGGGAGACCCCGCAGATGAGCAAACTTGACTCCCACCCATCCAAAAGAAAAAAATAAAGAAAAATATCACTGTTGGAGAAATTGTAGGGAGTCAAGCATATGTACTGTGAACTGATCCAATCTTTTGGAAAAGCAATTTAGAACTGCAAAAAAGGTGACTGAACTCATTCTTCTCTTTGAACCAGTGATCTTAGTAATGGGTATTTGATATATATCAAAATATTTGTACCAGCACTTTTTGTGGTAGCAAATAAATGGAAATAAAAGGAATTTTTTATTTGATTGGGAAATAATTAACGTAACTTAGATTAATGTTCAGCAAAAAGTGACATGTGAGGAATTCATACAAGATTTATATTTATATGCAATGTGAACTAGATAGAATTAGAATCAAACAGTAACATTGTATTAATGCACTTACTATGTTGCAGAACAATATTTACAGCTACTAAAAGATCACTAAAAGGAAAATAAATAATCAAGCATACATTCCTCCTCACAGCAGAAATAGAGAAAGCAGAATATGGCATTATACCAATTGGTTTTGCTTAACCATTCTTTTGTTTGTTTGTTATAAAGGCAGAGTTCAGTTCAGGGGTAGGAGTAGGAGGCTGATGGTAGTTATACATCCAGAAACAACTATGATGTAAGAATAAAATAGATCAGTAACTTTCCTTTTTTTCATGAGGAATTTTCTTATAAAAAATGTTTGCATTTCATCAAGATGGTTGGTTGCTAGGAGTAAGTTGGGCCAAAAAAAAAAAAAAATCACCATATGGGCAACACCTATCTGTTGACAATACTTATTAGGAAGGAAGCTATACTTAAGAGGATGATGGAAAACCACTCCCTTCTGATTGGAAAATTAAAGTCAGAAACTAATTATCTTTTCTGAAAAAAAGAAAACATCTCCTCACCCCCACCCCAAAATCCAAACACAAAAAAAATTGTTCTTTTATCCTCAATTTGGTTTCACTGGAAATACGATTCACCTCTTCACAATGTTGGCATACTCTCACACCAAATGCCAGGCTCTTTTGACTTTTTACCACCTTATCACTGACATTCTTCCCCTCCTCTAGAATGACAACTGCTACCAGTCTAGTACAAGTCTGCACTAGTGCCAACCTGAACTATTTCACTGCTCTCCTAACCTTTCTGCCTCTGCCTTTCCCCTCTTAGACCTTCCTGACTCACCTACCCACTATGCTTCATAATTCTGAAGAAGCCTAAAAGCAAATTTTAAGTCTTGAATTAGTCGATGGGTCATTCAAGAAAGGATATATTCATTAGACTTTTTGAGAGAAGTTACTAAAAAATCACTAGGACATCCTGAAAGGATTTTTGAGGCCAAATTGTCTCAGAAAGATATGACTGACATAATAATTCAGGGTAGGTTACATAGAAAATAAAATTTAAAAAATTAAGCAATTGACCAAATGACAATGATGTAACAACTATTTAGGTATGTCTCTGGAAGCTACCCACCCAATCTACTGGAGTTCTCTTTAATATTTAAATTTAGCTTTTTCCAAGATAATTTTTATAAAGAGAATACAATAAAAAAGTTCAAAACAGATATTTCTAGAAATATAAAGAATGAACGTGGCAAAAATCATGACCATGGACAAATGCCTGGGTGTGCCTCAGTCAAAGTTGGGAGTGGAATGCTAAATCCCATCTTGCTGTGCTTTTTAGAATCAAGGCATAGAAAATCATGCCAATAGGATATTTCTATCTTGAGTCAGTGTTTGGGAGTATGAAGATGTAAAAAAAGACAGCACTGATCATCCTTGGAGGGATAAAAAAAGGTCCACCTCTTCTTTCATGTCTTATGGCTAATCCCCTGCTCCACTCCCAACATACATTTCAAGCATTGCCCAAGAGGTCTGACAAAGAATGAGGTAGATCAAAAAGACCAGCCCAACTAGTGCTCCTAGATTTTCTTTTCTATTGGGTGTATACAAAGTTTCAGGTATTAGGAGAAGGAAAAAAAAAATCCCTCTCAACATTTCACACCCACTCTGATGGGAACAAGTGTTGATATTGCTGTACCAGGAAAGTCAGATAGACTTTGTAGAATATCTCTGAGAAAGGAAGAGTTCTGTTTATCAAAGGAGGTTCAAAACAATAGAATAAGTAGACAAGGATCAACTAGAGGAGATAGAAGGTGCTATGGATGAGGTCACCTGTAGGACCTGCCAGACAGGTTCTCCTAATCTGTCTAACCAAACTTTCCCAGTCTTTGACTTGTTCATTATCCTTTGCAGGTCCTTAAGTGTGGGTACTCTTCTAGGCCCTTTTCTCTTCTCTTTCTTGAATGCTCAACTCATTTGCTGCTAATTAAGTGTTACCTCTGTGAAGGTGACTCCGAGATCTTTCTCCAGTCCAAATCTTTCCCACTTGTTAGATCTTTAAATCTTCATATGCTTCCCAATTGTACTTCAAACTCTACCTGCTGAAAACCAAACTCAATCTTCTCTTCCTTCTATTGTGAATTTATATTCTCTTATCTTCATGCATTCCTGGGATATATAATGTTCTCACCCCATCTCTTAGAATTCCTATCTTCTTTCAAGCCTTTATTTATGTCATTTTTTTCCCGTAAAACTTTCTCTGATACTCCAAGTTAAATGTTTTCTCTTCCTTCTCAATTTTTTTCCCTAAGTACTTTGGATGTCTTCCTTGATCTATCAAACACAGATTAGTGATGTCAATAATCCCCCATCTTTCTGCACCCTGTAATAGACCTCTCTTCTCCTTGAGTATGGGCATTATTATTTTTTTAATCTATGAATAAATATAGTCCTTTGCACATAGTTAAGCATGTAACAAATTTTTGTTGATTTCTTTAACTGGACTTGCTTAAAATGGACTACTTGTTTTTCAACCCTATAGAATGCTGGGGCAGAGGGAACAATTCTATCAAAATAACTGAAGCCTTACACTGGAAACAGGGTGAGTTTTCTAAGATTATTTGGTACTCTATAGCTTGGAGTTTTGATTTTGCTTAAAAGTCAGTCATGGAGACCATCTCAAAATCCAAGTCAGACATTAACTAATACTAAATGAGAAGGAGAATATAGGGAACGTATAAAAATCTTAGAAATAAAATTTTGACAAAAGTTAAGTCTAAGTTCTCAGCCTATTTACAGTCAGGATATGGATTAAAGGCAGTCAGGTGACAGTGTATATAGAGCACTGGGTTTAGGAATCAGAAAGACCTGAGTTCAAAGACAGCCTCAAGCATGCATTAGTTGTGTGATCCTGGGCAAGTCATTTACCTCTGTTTACCTTAATTCAATGAAGAAAGAAATGGCAAGCAACTCCAGTATTTTTGCCAAGAAAACCCCAAATAGGATAACCAAGAGTCTGATTCAACTAAACAAACATTGACTAAATATATCAGGCTAGGATAAAGAATGAGGCTGAATTTATTATTCATGTTCTCACTTTCTATTTCTCTCTTTGAACTGGGGGTAAGGAAATTGTGAAGTCAAGCTCACTTTTTTTGATACTAAAGATACAAAAGACCATGGTGGAAAAACACTGGTTCTGGAATTGGAGGAAATGGGTTCAAACGCCAGCTCTGATGCTGACCTACCTGGTGTGACCTTGTATACTTAGCATCTCCAAGTCTCAAGGCTTCCTTCTCTGTGAAATGGGGAAATTAAATCAGATGACTTCTCAGGTCCTTTCAGCTCAATGGTCCAGTGATTTTTGAACTCCCATTTGATCTTATTTAATTTTTCCCCAATTACATGTAAAAAAAAAATTAACATTCTTTTTTTTCCTTCTTCAAATTTTGAGTTTCAAATTCTCTCCCTCCTTCCCCTACCCTCCTCATTGAGAAGACAAGCAATTTGACATAGCTTATGTATGTGTAGTCATGCAAAACACATTCCTATGTAAGTCATCCTGTGAAAGAAAACATAGACAAAATAAATAAAGAAAGTAAAGAAAAAAATATCTTTGATCTGCATTCAGCCTCTACCAGTTCCTTCTCCGGAGATGGATTGCACCTTTCATCCTAAGTCCTACAGAACTGTCTTGGAGCATTGTATTACTGAGAACAGCTAAGCTTTTCATAGTACATCACCATACAATACTGCTGTTACCATGTACAATGTTCTCCTGGTTCTGCTCATTTTATTTTGCATTAATTCATGTAAGTCTTTCCATGTTTTTCTAAGAGGTTCCTGATCATCTTTTCTTTTTTTATTTTTGACTGATGATTTAATCTTTATTTTTTTCAACTTCTTAATAATATTTTATTTTTCCAAATACAGGCAGATAGTTTTCACCATTCATCTTTGCCAAACCTTGTGTTTCAAATTTTTCTCCTTTTCTCTCCTCTACCCCACATCCCCTACACAGCAAGCATCTGATACAGGTTAAACATGTGCAATTCCTCTAAACATATTTCCATATTTGTTATACTGCTCAAGAAAAATCTGACCAAAGGGGGGGAAAAAAGAGAGAAAAAACAAAAAAACCCACAAAAAGTGAAAAATACCATGCTTTGATTCACATTCAGTCTCCATAGTTCCCTGTCTGGATGCAGATGGCACTTTTTGCAAACAAGTCCTCTTTGTTGAAAAGTTGCTCATTATTTCTTAAAGCACAAGTATTTCATTATAATTATATATATATGTATATATATATATATATATATATATATATATATGTGTGTGTGTGTGTATGTATGTATGAACTCCCATTTGAAACAACACAGTTTAACCTTTTCCTCCTCCAAAATTTTCAAGGTGAAAGCAAATAATAAAATGGACTTACTTGAATTTTATTCCCTGCCTCTCTTTTTAAAATATCTCCCCCCCTCTGTTTGTGTTTAGGGAATTTATACCAAATAGCTAATAGAAGACAAAGAAACATAGCACAAGTGGTTTTGAAAATACAATAGATAATCAGATATTGGTTATAAGGACAATGACATTTAGTGAAATAGGAAACAAAAGAGCAAAGGAAACAAAAAAATAAAAACATAGAGCAGAAAGTGTGCTAGATTGAGGACCTAGGTTTGGGTCCTATGCTGCTGGCTACTGGTAAACATTCAATGAGAAGTTTTCTCTAAATAATAGTTCCCCTTGAGCTTTGAAATTCTACAGCATTTTGTAATACATGGCCTATGAAAAGCAACACAGCAAATGAACAGAAAACCAGCCCAGGTTCAAGTCTGGCATTCCCAAACCAGCTGTGTGACTCCAGGCAAGTCAGTTAACTCCAGTGCTCCAGGCAATTCTGTTATGTTCCAGAGGTTTGCATTGCCAGAAGTTCCTCACCTCCAGTACCCTGAAGAAATCAAAGGTCCAGTCTTAACTAATCCCATCATAGATGCCTCTCAAGGTATGAAACAAATAGTCCTAATTCTAAAAAGAACTAACAACACTTCTATAGACTTTATCAGATTTACCAAATGCACTACATATATTATATCTCAGCTGATCCTCCTAATAATAAAAGGCACTACTGTCTCCCTTCTGACAATGAGGATACAAGCTGATTTCTCTAGGTCACCACAATTAGTAAAGCATAACTGAGGTAGAATTTGAACTCAGGTCTTCTTAACCCCAAGGGCAAGGCTTTTTCTACAATATCTATCCATAACTTTCAGTATAATCTTTATTCAAAGAATAAGAGAATGGGGAAGAGAGAATTGTGCAGCAAGAGTTCAGGAAAATAATTTTTGATTAGCCAGAGCACATGTCGGATATGTAGGAATCTATTGGTGGAAACCCATTTGGAAATACAAAATTATTAAACTGGAACAAGAAGAACTTACATCCTACTGCAAATTATATACTGCAATAGACTGGAAGCCTGAGAAGGCTCATCCTACTTTAGGTATCAGGGTGAGAAAACAGAAGCTGGCCTGGGAAAGAACAATGGAAACAGGTCAAAATAAGGCTAAAGGCAGTATACAGAAGAAGAAAAGAGAGGATGTTGCCTGATTCAACTCAAAGGAAGCTAGAATTATGTTTGTAGAGAGAAGAATAACAGAAGAATGCTCAACCAACCATTGCTAATCTTGAAAGTTATCATTAACAAAACAGCATTGTGTGGAGACTCAATATATGAGAAGGGAGAATGTTCACTTAATCTCAAAGTGTGTCTTGTGTACAAAGAAGGGAGTGAAATAGTTCTTCATAGCAGTTTGCATCTGACCAATAATATACTGAATAGATTTTCTATTCAATCATTTATCAGCAGAGTGCTGAACGGCAGGATTTAGGTTATATTCCAAAATTACTCTATTTTCACAAATTTCTTGTTTGTTTAACTCTCCCCCTAATTTACTTAACCTCCCCTGAACACCACCAAAATCTGAAATCTCCACAATTTGCTGAGTTGGATATCAGAGGAGCTACGGTTTGAATTCTAGCTTTGCCAGAAAGGGAGAATTTATTACTCCCTGTGTGATTTTCAATAAATGACCCCGTTTTTTCATCCATAAAATGAGAGGGTTGAATTAAATGGCTAATAAGGTCTCCTTCAACTCTAAATCTATGATTCTCCACAAGCTCTTTCTTCAAGGAATTCAGCCACAGAGAGCCAAAAAACAATGCTCCAGAGGGAGAACCCTAAATCCTTAAAGCTTCAGAATTAAAGGGAGCTGGGGAGATTCCCCGTCTCCTGTTTTTCTACTTAAAATCAATATCCTCAGGTGGTGAAAATTCCAACTACTGCTTTTTCTTCACTTGCCAAGATAGTTTTCTAGCATCCTCCTAAACAACAGTTATTACTTATACATGTGTATATTTGTGCACATGTTTACATGTAAGCTCAGAAGTTAGGACTCTAACAGAAGAATGAGTAGCTATGCAGTTGAGTCTATTTTCTTTCCCATTTCCAAATGTGAACCCGAGGGCAGACTGGGAAGCTGTGTAAAACATGCATGGTGTGTTAATGGAAAATCTGGTAGTACAGTGCCCTAGGATTATGCAATTTTCCTGCAAGCTGCATTGTTGATTCTATGGTCCCCTCCTCTGTTAGCCCCCAGCCAACCTCTGCTCCACTTCCCCAGACCTAAAGACTAATAGCTCTCCACCCAGGTTTGTTTTATATGATCATAATGATTCACTACTTCTTAGGGTGGGGCAACAATTTTGTTGTATGTGGTACGAATTCTACAGGTACTTCTGCATATATTTCTGCCAGGGCACATGAAGGGGGAAAAAAAAATCAGCCTTTGTCCTCTGAGCTGGGAAGCAATATACCCGCCTTGATGTCCAAAAGAAACCATTTCCCTGTAATCATCCTTATTTGAATAGGAGGGGGAGGACAATCAAGTCCACAATTGTTGGGGGAACTGATTCCAGAAAGATCTATAGGAGGTAAAAAGCACATATTGACAGCAGGAAGAAGAGAAAATGTATCTTATTTAAAGAAACTGGACTTGAGGTGAAACATCAAGAATCTCTTTCAAATGATATGATTTACTGTTGCTTTGGAAAAAACAATAACAATAAAAACAAAAATATGCTTTTAAAGCTTTCATAAATTGAATAAAACCTTTTTAGGCAACTGGGTGACTTATTGGATAGAGGGCTCAAGAAGACTTGACTTGGAATCCTAACCCCCATATTTATTAGCTGTGTGACTCTAGACAAATCACTTTTTTGTGCCTCAATTTCCTAATCTGCAAAATGAAAGGGTTGGATTTAATGGTCCTAGTGTTGCTTATAGGTCAAAATCTATGTCCTTTGATTTTCTTTGTAGGCCTTGTTAAGTTTTCGTGGTAATTTAGGTTTATTTCCAAAAATCCTCAGATGTATTTGATAGGAAAAGGCATTTTTGTTCAAGCTGATAAGTCAAGAAACAAAGAAAAGTGGGAATGATTGGGACAAAACTGGCAGATCCAACAGCACTGGTGATTTAATTTTTTTTTTTTTTTTTGCAAAATTGGATTGATATTCAAATAATATGAGAACTATGTTAAGAGAACAATATTAAGGATACTGGACTAAGTC
Organism: Myrmecobius fasciatus; assembly: GCA_023553655.1. Taxonomy (NCBI): domain Eukaryota; kingdom Metazoa; phylum Chordata; class Mammalia; order Dasyuromorphia; family Myrmecobiidae; genus Myrmecobius; species Myrmecobius fasciatus. The sequence goes on from JAJPUD010004312.1 coordinate 58,223, forward strand.
ATCTCCGATCCTACATAATTATAACTACTTGTTAAAATTTTATCAGAGCAGTCTGCCTTTGACTCACAAACAACCTCAACCTGCATCCCAATTTCTATTTTGTGGGCCCCAAAATATTGTGGGGTAACAGTTAGGTGATAGTGATGCCTGTGGCATAATTATCTCAAATATCTCAATCTGTGATTGCATGTGAACTTTAAAGCACTAATTGTCAGGTATTTTAATTGGTATTGTTATTGTTTCCTGTTTTCTCTAAAAGCCTTATTGTAACTGAGCTCCATATTGGGATTGAGTACTAGAGAAGTTTCCTCATATCTTGTCAAGTGCCACAAATGAGTTTTAAAGGGTGCTTCTTTAGCTATTTTACCTTACACAGAAACATTCAAGATTCAATGTTCATGTTTTTGTCACAGTCTACTTTTTTCCTGTAATTGAATGCTAATTCTTTTCAAATCCGGTAGTGACACCTGAAGGTTGAACAAGTTACTTTCTGTGTATATATCCTTTCAATTCACTTAGTAAGCCAAGAAAGAATTTTACTAGCTGCTCCCTCTACTGGTCAGAAAAAAGCTTCACACACAGAAGACAGTAAATTAGAAAAGATTCTTCATTTCTTATAAGAAACACCAAAGAGTATTTTTTTTCCTAATTCCAATTTTAAAATAAATTTCAAGAATATAATAACAAAGAAAAATAAAATAATATGGTATTCACTAGGTTGGGGGTGAAGAATGTTATCAGAATTTTGCTTGGCATATTTATAAGTATAAAAAAACTAAATGGCCACTTTTAAAAGCATAGATTTAGAGCTAGAAGTTAAATGAGGTTCTCAAAGCTACATAGGTAGAATTGGGGCAAATTTGGCAGGAGGCACTGAGGTCCAGCAAGCTCCAAGGAGTAAGTCTTCCCATTTTCACCATTAAATTTCTATATGCCTATGGCTATATTTTCCCATCAAAATTTAGGAAAATATTACTAGATGAAAAAACATTTTGACTTGTAATTGATTAATACATTTTTATTGAGCATTTACTGTGTGCCAGACATATGCTAGAAACTAGGAATATTCAGAAATAACAATTACTTAAGTAAAATCAGGATGTCTTAAATGTGAATGTGCATTTTGTATAAGCAATGTTTTGATATAATTGCCTCTCTTTAGCAGAACTCAATTAAAAAGAAAAACTATAAAAAGTTTTTGGAAAAAAATTCATATTTAGAAAGATATCTTTATGATTTAAAAATTATTTTCCTAATCTGATATCTTGGTGAAGTAGAGCGATAAAAGAAGGTGAATTTTTAAAAAGGAAACCTCATTAAGTAGGTTAAATAGGTGAAGGCTATGTTTCTGGAGTTTTTTTCCCAAAGCTATAAATTTATGGATTCTAGATGGGAAAACAAGTTTTTATACACACACACACACACACACACACACACACACACACACACACAAGAAGGGAGGAAAAGGGAGAGGGAGAGGAAAAAGGAAAGGGAGAGAGACAGAAAGGTGTGGAAGGAAAATATTCTAGGTGTTAAAACCTTGCCAAATACTTTAAAATACAAAGTCTTATAAATTAACTTTGCTTTAATTGGAACAACAACAACAAACAAAGGAAGCAGTATGATACTATGGAAACAGCCTTGGATTTGGAATCGAAGGAAGTATTATGGTATAGTGGAGGTCCAAGTTTCAAATTCTATTCAAATTCAAATTCTCATAATCTTTAGTGCTCACTACCTGATGTGACTTTGGGCATGTCAAAAAAAAAAAAAAAAAAAAAAAAAAAAAAAAAAAAAAAAAAAAAAAAGGAATTAAGAGTCTCAGGAACCTGCAAAGAACCTGAAACACACTTGCCAAAATGATTTCCCAGGTTCCTTCCAATACTCAAATCTGTAATATTCAATCAATCAACCAGTCAATCAACAAGCTCTTTTAAAGTGGCTATTATGTGCCAGGCACTGTATTATGTGACAAGATAAAAGTACAAAAAATAAAGCAGTCTCTATTGGCAAAGAGTTTACATTCTAACAGAAGGCCAGCCTCTCCCATCATGACCCGGTCCCAATTATAATGACTCATAAATAACAACAAAAACACCTTCCAATGTGTGACTGTGACCATTTGCAGAGAACTACAACAGAACCCCCTGTTATGCAAGTGTAAATAGATCCACAACCACTAATAAAGTTATGAGTAAGCTTCCCTATTATCAATTACTTGTAGTCTTCAGGTCTGGCCTGTGGCCGAAAAGCTATATAGGTTCAGGATAAATCATGATGGGGCAAAAATGTTATCCTATATTTAATGTGCAAAATGATCCAAACAAAATACCTGCTCCTGGACCCACTTCTTTCTTTCCACCACACTCTAGTATATTTTCTTATTGTAGTTATCTGCATTGCCCCTTTCTCTCCCCATCCAGTTTTAGTGACAGCTCTCAGAAATACTAGGTAGAAATCTGCTCACTGGAAAAACATGATACATATTTTTAGGAAGTGAAATCACTTTTCTATATAGAACTATCATCACAGTTGGTAAAATTCAGCAGGCTAGGATTTACAAATGAATGTTTGCATATTTTAACCTCTTATCTCCAAAGATTCCATAATTGAATGAAAATGAAGCCTCAGATAGGAAGCAGACCTGGTGTCTCAAATATGAGCATGGGATACCATAACCATTTGAAAATGAATAACTAAACTTCTGACTAAGATAAAAAATTTGATTTAAGTTGCAAAAAGTAAAAGTACAATCAATTTGGTGTGATTTTTGAGTGTGAGAACAGGAAATAATTAAGCAAGAAAATCATTTTTCAAAGTGAAACTTTTAAAAAATCTAAGATTTTTAAGATGAAACTTTTTTTTAAAATAAAGATTTGTCATAACTGTAGATTTTTTAATTGAGTTTTTCCCAGAAATTCCATAGCATAAACTTTTTGAGAAGGGATAGGATCCAGGCAATAAAGCATTTGTTGGAGAGGGAACCAGAAGAAGGAAGGAAGAAAAACAGCAACATCACTAGGTGTTTAGCTAGCTCTATGGCTCGGTTTGTCCATGGAAGTAGACTCAATTACAAAAAAATCCTCAGTACTCACTCAGTAAATTTGCAGGTTATCATAGGATATCTTTAAATCCTTCAGCAGAAGTGGTTTAATCCTTTCAGAGAAGAACCAATCAATCTCCTTAGAAGAATGATAGCCACAGTTGAAGTTCTGAAGGTAGTCAACCTACCCACTTTACTCCCTTTTTAGAAATAATCCAAAGGGGTAAAGATTAAAAATCCCAGAGCTCTTAAGTTTATCTCTGTTCAGCACTCAGGCAGGAAGCAAGAGACTAGACTGCAGGTTTTCAACACTCAAATTAGCTCCTGCTCATTTGAAGATAAATCACCTGCACTTGGTTTAATAGGAGAGCTATTCATCTGTGTCTGAAATCTGATGCTTGCCCCATTAGAAGTTGCTCAAGGTTTGAAGCAAGAAAACTTACAAGGTGAGCCTGGTTACATACTAACCATAAGCCTTAAGGGTTTGCAAGCCAGGCACGCCCCACTACAGGCAGAGAACTTTGAAGAAACTTTTTTCAGGTTCTCAGTTAATGCAGTGATTTCTTATTGAATCAAACAGGAAGGTTCTGCAACTTAAGGGATTCCAACTGCAGATGGTCTCGGGTATTTTAACATTTAAAAGTTCAAATGTGATTGACTGTTTTTAAAAGAAGCACCCCTTACTGTACTGAACTTTAGGATTCAGAAATATACCACCTATATAATATAAGAAAGTAACTTCTGAGTTATTGATTAAAGCCCCACTCCTATTAGTGTATAACTAATCCACCTATAATGACCCAAAGAACTAACATAAATATAGATAATGTCCAAATACAGAAATCTAAACTAATAAGTTACAGTAACATTTTTCAAAATGCTTTTTGAAAAGCAGGAAGTATTATAGAAATAGAATATATGTTTTATTATAAATGTACATTTATTTTCTATTAAATTGGCTATACAAAATTGGTCACCTAAAAATCATGTTACATACGACCCTTATAGATAGGGAGGAAGCCAATCATTATTACCTACACTTATTCTTTTTCACAGGTTTTTCATAACCTACCTATTTTTCTCCTTTTGTACAATGTCTGGATTCCAAGGACCTGGGTTCAAATCCTTTATCACTATTTGGGTAACCTGAGGTAAATTAACTTCCTTGATCCTCAGTTTCCTCATTATTTATTTATTTGCAAGGCAATTAGGGTTAAGTGACTTGTCCAGGATCAAGTGTTACATGTTTGAGGCCAGATCTGAACTCAAGTTCTCCTGACTTTGGCCACTGCTCTACTCACACCATCTAGCTGTACCCAGTTCCTTCATTTTTAGAATGAAGAAGCTTAGTCTATATGAGTGATATCAAATCTAAATAGAAATGGATCATTTATTCTGTATATTAGGCTAGAAAACTTCAAGTTAGCATTATTTATATTGTATTGTACTTTTAAAAAATAGTTAAACATGACCTAATTACATTTTGTTCTGGGGGAAGAGTGGACTGCATTGTCCAGATTTTGTCACCTTTGTAAAGATGACCTTGCAGCCCATAGGTTCTCTAAACCTATAACCATAGGTTAATTTTTATTTCTACTTTACAGCAGTGGTATGTTGTCTCCTCCTACAATTACCTAATCCCCATATTTATTTTATCCCTCTCTCTGATAAACTCTATTACCTAAGAAGAAGTCAGAGAGGTATATAGGTCCCCATAACTTTCCAGGGTTTCCTGGAATAAGTATTCCCCGGAATCTCATTCTCAGGATAGGTAAGCTCTAAGTAGCACTACCCTAATTTCCTAATCAATATTTTGGCATTCCCAGCCCTACCAGTTATTACTTCTGAGGGTAACATGTCTGTGACACACAAAGTCATTTTCATTCTCCTTTCACGTAAGGAACAATCGGCTTCAAAAGACACAGAGACATTTACAGCCAGCCAAGTATGTACAATTCAGTTTAATAATGACAAATTCCATGAGCTGGGTCAAGGGCTCCTTCTTGCTTGAGTTTGCTCTCCTCAGCACTCACATGCGTGTGCGTGTGTGTGTTTTTCTTGCAACTTTGGCTCCCTAGTGTCCTTAGGATAAAATGTAAAATCTTCTGTTTACCTTTTAAAATCCTTTATATCTTTTTAAATTTTAAACTGACAAACTCCTGTTTTAAACATTGCTAAAGTATACTCAGAAACCTGTTTGAGGAGGACTTTCCAGGTTTCTTATGAGTTTAAAACAAAATAACCTCCTCAGGGAAAGAGCAGTTAAGTGGAACAGTGAATGAGGGGCTGGAGTTAGGAAGACAACTTTCTGGGTTCAAATCTGGCCTCAGTTAGTAGCTGAGCAACCTTAGAAAAGTCATTTCACTCTGTTTGCCTCTGTTTCCCCTTTGTAAAAAGAACTGGAAAAGAAAATGGCAAATACTCTAGTATCTTTGCCAAGAAAACCCTAAATGGGGTCACCAAGAGTTGGACATGACTGAAAAATGACTCAACACAAATCTCCTCAGGGACAACATTACACCTCCATGCGTTTTCATAGACTATCATAGGTCTCCTCTCTCGCCCCATATCTAGAACATATTCCCTTCTCGCCTATGCTTCTTAAAATTCCAGGTTTCCTTCAAAATAGTATAGGAACCACCTCCTATATGAGGTCTTAACTAATCCCCTAAGTTATCATCGCCTCCTCCTGAAAATTACTCTCAGTATGTTTGTGTGTATATACACACATGTCCCTCTCCCCATTGACATGTAAATTTTCCTTGAGCTATATCCTTAGCAACTAGCATTAAAGATCTAGTAGATAATTGGAATCTCATAAATGTTTGTTAACTGATTGACATTTCTAGTTCCTAGCACAGTCTGTCACACATTAATGAATACTCAAATGCTTATTAATAGATGGATAATCATTTTGATTGATACAGTTTGTATTTATTTTTCTAGCACTGGATATACAAGTGCTTAAAAATGCATTTTCACGGATTCATTTTTACTATTGTTACTGTTTATCCTTCAGGACCACTGACATCATAAGGATGATGTCTTAACTTGCGCATAAATTGGATATAAGACAGAGCCCTCTTGCGTGCATGCTCTCTCTCTCTCTCTCTCTCTCTCTCTCTCTCTCTCTCACTCAACACACATACACACAAAATTTTGTTTCTAAAAATTTTTCCAAACACAAATTATATTTCTATAACTTCAAAAGATTAGTAAATCAAATCTATAAAGTAGGTAAATTAAAATATAGTAGAAATACTCCCAATCGTAAAGCCTAATTGTTTTGATTTCAAATGAATGAAATGATTCTCTTAACACTTGATGGCTTCTCTTCCCTTAATCACAAGCTTTAAAAGCAATAAATTATCATAACCATTTTATAGGGCGCATGTCATTACATTTATTAGCAACACCAACCTATACTTACTCAAAAAGAATGAAATGTTGTTTGAAATAAATGAAAACAAAAATTATACCTGTAACATTAGCAGGGTAGAGTATTTTGGTGCAGTCCCAAATGGTTGTTCTTAAAATCACACAACTTAGTGCTCAAAGGTTCCTTGGAGATCATTTAATCCAAATTCTCTCTCTCCAGGGGATGCTGAGGCATTGCCCAAAGTCACATATGAAGTGGAAGAACAAGATTTCAAACTTATTCTAAATTCAACATTCTTTGTATTCAATTCCACGGGATGTTTTAAGGCTAATGTTTGTACTTAGAATATTTTTTTTCTGACAATACAATGAAGAGTTAAGCTCCTCCAGGGCAAAGGAGAAAAGGGGACTAAAACATAGTGCAAAGAATTTTTCCTTCTGAAAAAGCACTCTAGAGAGTGACAGTGACAGTTCTACATTATGACCTAGTGTACTAGGAGTGAAAGCAGAACTAATAAATCAAAGAAATACAAAATAAATGATGAGAGCATGGAATTTGAAACTAGATTCTGGCTCAACTCTCACCTTCCATCCTTTATCTTTTTTTTGCTTTTTGCTGAGGCAATTGAGGTTAAGTGACTTGCCCAGGGTCACACAGCTAGGGCGTGTTAAGTGTCTGAGACCAGATTTGAACTCAGGTCCTCCTGACTTCAGGGATGGTGCTCTATCCACTGTGCCACCTAGCTGCCCCCACCCTTTATCTTTATAAATGAAAAGTTGAAGCTAAAGAAAAGTTTAATGGCTTTTTAAGAATATAGAATTACTGGTAAAGCTAGGAGTTAGAAGACAGGTCTCCTAAATCTCAAGTCACTGCTGTTTCTGAGCAAAGAAAAATGGAAAATTGATGTATAACTGTGGGGACTAAGTGTATAAAGTCTATAACTCCATGGTGTTGAGATGAAGAAAATCTCTGTTACAGGCTAGACAATGCACGATCTTACGTGATCGTGGCCAGGCAAGCGCTGCGGTGGGGAAAGAAACAACTTATTTAACAAAAATCTACAGGTTTTCTCATTTAACCTCAGGAAAGTATGCTTATGAGGACTGAAATTTGTCAAAAGTCAGGCAGTGAAGAGGAAGAAGGAAAAGATGAAATGGGCAAGTTGAGATCATTTGTCTCTAAATAACCAACCTACCAAATGACTTACTGTCTAACAGATTAGCCATCTATGGCATGCATACCAAAAGAGTGGCAGGACCTTGGTATTCCCTCCCATGGAGTATCTTTAATTATGATTGAGAGAAAGTAAAATTACAATGACCAAGATTGACCTTAAAGAAGATTTATCAGGTGGAAATGGAAGACTGGTATGGGACACAGCATGTAATGTAGGACTTGACTGAAGTGTTGAGTTAGTTTATTATTTATTAAAAAACTGGAGGCTAGAGTGGGGAAAGAGATCCTGGGACTGAAGTATTATAAAAATAATGTCAAAATATTTTTTAAAAAAATCATAAAAACAAAAATTTTAAAATATTTATAGCACCCCAAAAGTCTAAAGCTTAAAGTTGCCCTAAGTATTTGAGACATCTTACATTTATTAATTAATATTTAAATCCTCAATCTCATTACCCAGCCAGCCAATCCCTTGGAAAGAAGATAGGCAGTATAAATTGTATGTTGTACTAGTTTGCTGGATTTCATGTCTTTTCTGAAGCAATGATAGAAACTATCCAAATGAGTACAATACACAGAAAAAAAAAAAACAAACTAATTCTTAGGAGACTCCAGAGGAAACATCAATGAGTAGAAAATTATTCTGAAATTCTAGTGACTTGTGCTGCATACTATTGTCTTCATATTGGTAAAACCAAAATCACTTTGTGCAGACACATAATATCAAAAAACAAAACAAAAATTGCTAAATTACCTGAGGCACAGAGATTGATATTTGCCATTTGGGATATTTCTGTTTAAACTCAGGGTCAAATCCAGAAAAGAATTAGGAATCATGCAAAAGTCCCATCAAGTCCTGAAATGTGTCCAGCCTGTAAAATAGAGAAAGTACATTTTGCATAGAATAGAGACACACTGAAACATAGGGATAGCTGATCTTTTTTAATTTGTTTGTTTTTGGCAAGGCAACTGGGGTTAAGTGACTTACTCAGAGTCATATAGCCAGTAAGTGTTAAGTGTCTGAGACTAGATTTGAACTTGGGTCCTCCTGATTTCAGGCCTAGTGCTCTATCCACTGCACCATCTAGCTGTCCTGCCAATCATTTTTTGAACCCTTCTTAGGCATGACATACAACTAGCAAAAGTCTACTTATTAACACCCCAAAACAACATCAAATGAGATTTTTGAACTAGTAAGTCCTTGAATACAGGTTAAGACTCATGCGCTCGTAACCGCACACTAGTCAGAAACTCAAAAAAGTGTCAGTGCAGGTACAATGCTCCCTGTCAGCACACCCAATGTATGAATGGCTAATCTTCTCTTCAGGATCTTTGACAAGTGGTTATCCAGGCTCTATATGCCTCAAGATTTCCAGAAATAAACAATCTTTAACTTCTGAAAGTGACATTCCAGTTTAAGATAAGTTCGAATTGGTAAAATTGTTAAGGAATTATTCCTTATTAAAATCTGCCTCCCTGAAACTTCCATTTTTTGTTCCTACTTACTCTGTGAGGCCAAGCAGAAGCAGGTGGAAAGAGAGGTCAATAAGAGTCATATGCATGGATATAATCACCATAAATGATTTTCTACTGCTACTGTCCTTCCAAAGAAATTCAAGTTCAATTCATGCATATACTTCTAAGACTGACATTAGAAAGTAAACAAAAGGTATACACAAATATATTATCTTTTTAGAAAATTTATATTAATTTTTCTAAAAATTAAAGTGAAATTCTGCTATTTGGATAGGTCATACTGGAATATATATATATATGTATGTATATATATATATATTTAAACACATTTCACAATGCATATAGTACTCTGAAAAAAAAAACCAGACAAAAAACCCACTCCATTTTTCTGAATTAATTATACTACAGTTTATCTATATGGCAAATTTCCAAACAATCATTAGAATTAGCTAAACTCAATCAAGCATCATAGATGAATCTTATGGAGTCACATATTTAGAGTTAAAAGGAATTGTAAGAATTGAACCCAATCTCATTATTTTAAAAATATGTATTTTATTTGTTTTAGTCAGACAAAATTTGCCTTTTTAACTTCCCACCCTACCCCCTTTTTGACAACATAAAAAAATAAAATCTATTACAAACAAATATTAATCAAAACAAATTTCCATGTTGACCATTTCCAAAAAACAATTTTTGCTTTGTTTTGTATTCTGAGTTCTTCTATCTGGTAAAAGCAAGAGGTTAGATATAGCTATATGCTAGACCAGCTAGAAGGAGTTTTCAACATGAGCATTTACACCAATGAAATTGGCAATCACTACAAACAAGGCTTAATTTATTGTTTTGTTGAGGGCAGTTAGGTGGCACAATGAGAGTGCCAACCCTGGAGTCAGGAGGGCCTGAATTCAAATATGGCTTCAGACATTTACTAACTGTGTGATCCTGGGCAAGTCACTTAACCTTGTTTGCCCCAGTGTTGTCTGCTGTAAAATGAGTTGGAGAAAGAAATGACAAAGCACACTAATCTTTGTCAAGAAAACGCCAAATGGGGTCAGAGTCAGACATGACTGAAATGACTCAAACAACAAAGAAAGTGTTAATAATGAAGATTAAACTTAAAATGTGTACTTTATAATTTTCCCTCCAGAGAAGAACATGCTGTCAAATATGTCAGCATAACTGGTTAAAGAAACCCTTCAAATCTCAGTTATTAAATCTGGCATAGGTTTTTTCCATTACACCATTCTGGTAAGTAAGTAGCAACATAACCAGTTCCAATGTTCACTTGCTCTACCTCTGTGCCCTTCCCCTACCCCCCCAAAAAAGGGGGTGTGTTTGGAGGTGGTTAAATCAATTTCACTTGAAAGTTAACAGAGACAGAGAAATCCTGAATCTGGGGACGGGTTGGGGAGGGGGGAAGAAGAGAATTATCAGAAAAACTACTACAGATGCTGAGCAAAAAGAAATAGCTGAGCCAGAATGGCTTATATTTCTAACTCCTGTTTCTCACCCAAATAAACAAGAAAGAAAAAGAAATGACTGATAGCTTTGACAGTCTAGGGAAATACATTTTTATTACCTGGCAAATGAATTTCCCCTGTCCTTCAAATGAGTTTGTCCTGATAACAGACACCTGTGCAAAATTACAAAAATCTCTTTATTAGGAAGGAAACTCTAATACAGTTAAAAAAAAAAAAAAACAAACATTGGAGGGGAGTAATGCTGCTCTTAGCTGAGTTAATACTCAGCCTCCTGAGCTCATTATTTGGACTGCCTTTCCAACTGCAGTGTCCATAGCAATGGTAGGGAGAGTTCTACTGCTAAAACCTCTGGTAGGGCTGCTTCGGTACACCTCCCCCAGGCCTTCTTCACTTGAACTAGCAAGTGTACTGTTAGGTAACAGGATAATCTTTTCTTAATAGGTGACAGTCACCTGCCACTCTCTCAAAAACCAGGACCACAGTTCAGCTCCAGGGTCATATTTGGAGAATAAAAACTGTCAACTAGTATCAAATCTGAGAGACAAAGGAGACATTATCTAGAACCCTACCAATGAATTAAAAAGCAAAAGCAAAAGCAAAAACAAAAACAAAAAACAATAAACTAAGCTTTGTTTGTTGGTGAATCTCATCAATCATTTTATTTTTGGCCTGAAACTGTGAATGGGCAAATGATCTTTACTACTAATTCAAAACTGGGTTTTCACGAACAGATATATAGGTTCAACCTGTTCAGAAATGCCTGTAATAAGTTACACAACAAGCACTGTGGCAGGGGTAGCGAGGTGACATAGTGAATGGAACACCAAGTCTGGAGTCAGGAAGACTCATCTTTGGGTTCAAACCTGGCCTCAGATTACATAATTCTGTTGGCTTCCATTTCTGGATTTCTGATTCTGGCATACATCGACATATACATAAATCAATCTCTATACAAGTTCAAATGAACTATCAGGGATCCTTCAATGTCATAACAATTTGGAAGAATCCTCCATAAACAATCATAAATACAGTAGCTATTTTGTCTGTAGACTTATAAAAAGCTCAGTCCTTCAACAAAATCATTCAAGTATTATGTGAAATTAATTTATAAACAATACAGCACACTCAGACTAAGCAATCATCTACCAGTGAGTTTACAGAATGAATGCAGGCAGTGTCTATAGAGAACAACAGATTTTATATTGTATTTCCACTTTGCCCCTTACTGTCCAAGACTGACTCAGTGGCAGATGGCCACAACTGTGAGGACCCTTTATTTTCAAAGTTATGCAGATTCTTGTGTCAATGTGATTAGAAAAATCAGAGGAGCACTAGTAGGGACACATCTCTTAAATATGGCTCTTTTCTCCTCTCTGACCATGCCAACTAGTATATCTTTAGTGGTACAATGGTACCCTAATGCTGCCAACAAAGAAGGAACACTTTATCATGGCCTTCTTGTAAAGGCTTTGGGAAAAGATAGTAGAACAAAAAATAATTTGTCTTCCCTTCTCTTTATTGCTGAGGTGAAAGTGCAGATGCTAATGCTATATTTAATGAAAAATACCTAAAATAACCTGATAAAATCCTTGGGCTATCTAGAAGCTGGAATTCCATAGCTCCTGAAGTTAAAAAAAAAGAATACATGTGAAAAATATTCATTAAAAAAAGGAAAAAACAAACTAGGTTCCACATAATATCTCAAAACAATTATAGAAAAGTCAGCTGCCTGTTTCTGAAATTCAAATTTTAAAAAAAGGGGGGAGTGGGGAAAGAAGGGGTAATCTTTACACATCAGTGCCCAGTTTGATAGTTTGAAGAGGCAGGGTATATAGGATGAACTTAAAGCAAATGTATAAAGAATATTATGGCCCAAATAAGTTTTCCTACACAAGTTTTGGGATTTACTTACCCCTAATACTATACAAAGTACTATTATGAAATTGTAAGCCTGATTTTAAAAATCATTTGTACCCAAATAAGTATCATTCTCTTCAAAGTTCCCTTGGGAGACAATGCATTCATTCTGAATATTCAACTCAATTGTGAACCTCTTCTTTTGCCTTAAAAGTTTATGGGGCCATGTAAAAAGTGAGTTATGCAATTATACATGTGACCCATAAACTTTTTCTTAAGGCAAAAAAAAAGACTTCCAAAATTGTGCTGGGCTTTCAGAATGAATGCCTCATTTCCCAGATATTTGATGGTGGGTTTTCTTTTGGTCTAAAACAATATAATGCAGCTTGAACACTCACCCTTTTCACCAGCTTTGTTTCCAAATTACAGCTAGCTGTTTTCTAAGATCATATAAACTACAAATGCTATAGATCGTCACTAGTAAAGATATTCAAAGAAGAACATATTAAAATGTTTCACAGAAGAATATGGAACTATGCCCAAAGGGCTATCAAACTGGCATACCCTTTGATCCAGCAGGGTCTCTACTGAGCTTATAAAGGAAGAAAAGGAAGCCACTTGTGAAAAATGTTTGTGGCAGCCCTTTTTGTAGTGGCAAGAAACCAGAAACTGAGTGGATGCTCATCAATTGGAGAATGGCTGAATAAATTATGGCATATGAACATTATGGAATATTATTGTTCTATAAGAAACAACCAACAAGATTATTTCAGAAAGGCTTGAGGAGACTTACATGAACTGATGCTAAATGAATTGAGTAGAAACAAGAGAACACTGTACACAGCAACAACAAGATTATGTGATGATTAACTGTGATGGACTTGGCTCTTTTCAATAGGCCAGTTCTAATAGTCTTGTGATGGAAAGAGTCATTTGCACCTAGAGAGGAAAATTGGGCACTGGATGTGGATCACAACATACTATTTTCACTTTTTGTGTTATTGTCTGCTTTGGATTGTTTTCTTTCTCATTTTTTCCCTTTGTAATCTGATTTTTCTTGTATAGCATAATAATTGTAGAAATATGTATAGGAAAACTGCACATATTTAACATGCATTGGATTATTTACTGTCTAGGAAAGGAGGTAGAGGGAAAGGAGGGAGAAAAAAATTTGGAACACAAGATTTTGCAAGAGTGCATAATTGTATAAAGATATATGCATATATTGAATTCAACATCTATTTTTACCATGTTTAACATTTACTGGATTACTTGCCATCTAGGGGAGTGATGGAAGGGAGGCAGGGAAAAATTGGAACACAAGGTTTTGTGAAAAATTATCCATGTACGTGTTTTAAATATTAAAAAGCTTTATTTAAAAAAAAACTATCTATGCATATGTTTTGAAAATAAAAAGCTTTTAAAAAAAGTAAAGTCAACTCAACTCTCACTAAAATAAGAACAAAGGCTCTTGGAGTTGAGGGGAGAAACTATATTTAACTATGTCAATTTAGGTATACTTATTCCTCCTGGCCTACCCTTCCCCCTCCAAAGGATGCAGTCACATTTCTTTATATTCATATTTCAAACAAAGTGGATAGAAAAAATAATGCATGTGAAAAAGGAATAAAAAAATATACAAATGCAGCACTTTATTAAAATGGCTTCATTTTTTGAGATTAAAAAAATACAAAATGTCAAATAACCTTATGATGCCCTGTGTAATACCTATATGTAATAACTATATGGGCCCATATAAAAATGGGTATGTGTATATTCATATATGTATATGTGTGTAAACAGATGCACTATCTATACACAGGTATTACACACAAAGAACAAATATTTATTCAGTGCCTATTATGTGCTCAGCAATGCAAAAAGAAAACTTTCTATTAGACTCAATTGCCTTCTCCTCAATAAATACAAACATTATGTCCCTGGGCCTTTGCCAAGCTCTAACTTGTAGCTCATCTGTTTGTAAGATTAACATCCAACTCCCCTGACTTTAACTGAAAACTAATGTAAATGTCATAATTTTTTAAAAAATCACTTTTAATTACTTTAATTTAAATTTAAAATTTTAATTTAAGCATATCCATCATATAGCATAATAAAAAAGATGACTACATGGGAAATTGTTAATCTATTATGTACAACTTGCTATTCTTTTAAACATATAATAGTTATATAAGTTTTTTCACCTTTCCTCTCCTTTACCCCCCATAATGTTGTTGTTCAGTCATAGCTGACTCTCTGTGATCACATTTGGTGTTTTCTTGACAAAGATATTAAAATGGTTTGCCATTTCCTTCTCCAGCTCATTTTACAGATGAGGAAACTGAGGCAAATAGGATGAAGACACAGCTAGTATCTGAGGTCAGATTTGAAAGCATGAATATGAGTTTTCCCGACTCTATCCATTATGCCACCTATAATTATAAAAGCTGAAATTTATATTATCTTTGGCTATAGGGAAGGAACTGTGGAAGGACTTTCTCTCTATCTCAAAATGCGTACAGCATTCAATGACCTGAAGGAAAAAGGATCACTCCACCCCCTTAGATCCCCAATTTTTAAAAGAATATGAAAAGTGTATTATGGATTAATTCCAATTTAATTAGTATATAAATTATGTTTAAAAAGTTGAATTTGGGTGGGTGGGGGAGTGGGGGATCCTATCTGTCACTAGAGGAGATTAAGTCCTCTACCAAAATCCTATTTGGATGACCCACTGAGGGTCTCACTTTCCACATTTGTGAAGTAAAGGGGTTGGACTAGATGGTCTCTGTGATTCCTTTCAGCTTTAGATCTATAAGCCTATGGGATATTGATGTATTCCTGGCCTGTTAAAGACTGTGTTGAGAAAGCAAGCCAGGCTTAGTTTAGAGAGATCCATAATCACAAAGTTGATTTCCAAGGGACATTTTTTGGGGGAGAGAGGAGTGTTTTGGTGCTAAGCTGGAAGAGGAGGTCTACATTAACACATAAAATCTATGTAGAGAGAATGAAAAGAATGTTCTGGGAAGAAGTGCTCACAATGAGGATATAAATCACAGTTTTTTCTAGGCAACCTTAAATCTTAACTTTTACCAAATAAACTATATCAAATGGGAGAGATGGCATGTAAATAAATAGGTACAAAAAGATTATACAGAAGCAGATGGAAAGCACTAGAAAAGGGGGAATCAGGAAAGGTTCTTATATGAGTTTCAAGCTGAGGCTTAAAGAAGCTGGGAAGACAGGGAGTGGAGATGAGGTAAAAAACATCCCAGGCATAGAAGAGGGACACCTAGTGTAAAAAGTATGGTGATGAGAGGTGGCCTTGTCACATGCAACAATTCCAATATATATATTAAGTATGACTGGATCATTTCTAATGGGGACAGGGAAGGAGGAGGAAGAGAAAATCTGAATTTACTAATCAAGGTCAAACCCAACCTCCTTATTGTACAAAAAAGAAAGTGAGGCGGAAAGAAGTTATGCAATTTACCCACAATCTGAGTTAGTGTCTGAAACAGCCTCTTCATCTTCTTGTTCCCTCCTATGTGGAATGCACTTCTTTTGTATACCTGCCTTATAGAAATCCTAGATTTTTTTTCTGGCTTCTTACATGAGGCCATTTATGATCTTTCCAATTATTAGTCCTTTCTTCCCTCTGAATTATTTTCTATTATTTTATAAGTACTTATATATCTGCTGTAGGAACAATCCATATGGGAACTGAACTTCCATAGTTCCACACTGAAATGAAATGCAAATGTTGAAGATTGATTAAAACAACTGCTAAAGTCCAGTTCTAGAAAAGCACAAGCTCTTTGAGGGCAGGATTTCTCCATTTTTTTGTCTTTGGATCCCCAGGGCCTAGGGCAGTACTTACATATACTGCAGGCACTTATTAATGTTAATTAAGTAGGAAATATGCCTTGGGATAACTAAATTTAAGACTCTATTGGTTTGTCATTGTAGTTTAAAAAAAAAGGAAAAATGAGAATAATTGTGAGATTAGAAAGTTATGATAACGAAGTGAAACAAATTTTAATATTGTTTCTCACAAGTAATTATGTCTACTTTCCTTGTAAGAGAAATCAAAACTTGTGACTTTGGCCATGATAATTCAGGTTCACAGTATACACTTTACAAATATCTTTTTTTTTAATTAATACTTTTTATTTGCAAAACATATGTATGGGTAATTCCTAAACATTAACCCTTACAAAGCTTTCTGTTGCAAATTTTTCCCCCCTACTCCCCACCCCTCCCTTAGATGGCAGGATATGCACTACATGATAATTATGTTAGAATACTTAAGAAATCGAATATATGTATAGTTATTGCATCATTTTTTGTGCAGGAGAAATCATATCTACAAGAAAGAATAATCTGATAAAGGAAATACAATGCAAGCAAACCTCAATAGAGAACATGAAAATGTTATGTTGTGGTCCACATTTCACATCCCTCTCAATGAGTGTATATGGCTCTCCTTACCGAACAATTGGAACTTGTTTGAAGCATTTCATTGTTGAAGAGAGTGATGTCCATTAAAACTGATCCTCATATAGTACTGTTATTGCAGTGTACAACGATCTCCTGGTTCTGCTCCTTTCACTCAGCATCAGTTTATGCTGGTCTCTCCAGGCCTTTTCTGCTGGTCGTTTCTTACAGAACAATAATATTCCATAACATTCATATACCATAATTTATTCAGCCACTCTCCAATTGATGGGCATCCATTCAGGTTCCAGTTTCTAGCCAATACAAAAAGAACTGCCACAAACATTCTTGCACATGTGGGGCCCTTTCCTTCTCTAATGATTTCTTTGGGATATAAGCCCAATAGAAACACTGCTGGGTCAAAGGGTATGCATAGTTTGATAACTTTTTGAGCATAGTTCTAAATTGGCTCCAGAATGGCTGGATCCGTTCACAGTTCCACCAACAATGCATCAGTGTCCCAGTCTTCCCACATCCCCTCCAACATTCATCATTATCTTTTCCTGTCATTTTACCCAATCTGACAGGTGTGTAGTGGTACCTCAGAGTTGTCTTAATTTGCATTTCTCTGATCAATAGTGATTCGGGGCACCTTTTCATATGATTATAAATAGTTTTAATTTCCTCATCTGAAAATTGTCTATTCATATCCTTTGACCATTTCTCAATTGGAGAATGGCTTGAATTCTTATAAATATGAGACAATTCTCTATATATCTTAGAGATGAGATCTTTATCAGAACCCTTAAATGTAAAGATGATTTCTCAATTTGATGCTTTCCTCCTAATCTTGTCTGCATTAGTTTTGTTTGTACAGAAACTTTTTAACTTAATATAATCAAAATTATCTATCTGGTGTTCAATTAAGAGTTCCAGAGATTCTTTGGACATAAATTTATTCCATCTCCACAGGTCTGAGAGGTAAACTATCCTATGTTCCTCTAATTTGGTTATAATATCACTCTTTATATCTAGATCATGAACCCATTTAGATCTTATCTTGGTGTGCAGTGTTAGGTATGGGCCCAGCCTTAATTTCTTCCACACTAGTTTCCAATTTTCCCAGCAGTTTTTGCCGAATAGTGAGTACTTATCCCAAAAGCAGGGGTCCTTGGGTTTATCAAACACTAAATTGCTAACATTATTACCTAGCTTGTCCTGATATCCTATCCTATGCCACTGATTGACTGCTCTATTTCTCAGCCAATACCAAATGGTTTTGATGACCGCTGCTTTATAACATAGTTTTAGATCTGGTACAGCAAGGCCACCTTCATCTGTCTTTTTTTTTTTTTTTTTCATTAATTCCCTTGAAATTCTTGACCTTTTGTTCTTCCAAATGAATTTTGCTACTATTTTTTTCTAGGTCTGTAAGATAATTTCTTGGGAGTTTGATTGGTATGGCGCTAAATAAATAAATTAGTTTGGGTAGTATTGTCATTTTTATTATATTTGCTCGGCCTACCCATGAGCACTTAATGTTTTTCCAATTGACTAGGTCTGATTTTATTTGTGTGGAAAGTGTTTCGTAGTTTAGTTCCTATAGTTTCTGACATTCTCTTGGCAAATAGATTCCCAAATATTTTATGCTATCATCTGTTATTCTGAATGGAAATTCTTTTTCTATCTCGTGCTGCTGAACTTTGTTAGTAATATATAAGAATGCTGATGATTTATGTGGATTTATTTTGAATCCTGCAACTTTACTAAAGTTGTGAATTGTTTCTAGTAGTTTTTTAGTTGAGTCTCTAGGGTTCTCTAAGTATACCATCATGTCATCTGCAAAGAGTGATAATTTGGTTTCTTCATTACCTACTCTAATTCCTTTTATCTCTTTTTCTTCTCTTATTGCCAAAGCTAACATTTCTAATACAATATTAAATAGTAAAGGTGACAGTGGGCAGCCTTGTTTCACTCCTGATCTTACTGGGAAAGGTTCTAGTTTGTCTCCATTACATATGATGCTTGCTGATGGTTTTAAGTAGATGCTACTAATTATTTTAAGGAAAACCACATTTATTCCTATACTCTCTAGTGTTTTTAATAGGAATGGGTGTTGGATTTTATCGAATGCTTTTTCTGCATCTATGGAGATAATCATATGGTTTTTGTTAGTTTGGTTATTGATATAATTGATTATGCTGATAGTTTTCGTGATATTGAACCAGCCCTGCATTCCTGCTATAAATCCTACTTG
>JAJPUD010004312.1:87331-118553 GCA_023553655.1 Myrmecobius fasciatus
TATATCTGCCAAGGGAAAGTCAGGATCTATATGAGCAAAACTACAAAACACTCTCCACACAAATAAAGTCAGATCTAAACAATTGGAAAAACATCAAGTCCTCTTGGATAGGTCGAGCGAATATAATAAAATATGGCAATGCTACCTAAACTAAACTATTTATTTAGTGCTATACCAATCAAACTCCCAAGAAATTATTTAACTGACCTAGAAAAAATAACAACAAAATTCATCTGGAAAAACAAAAGGTCAAGAATTTCAAGGGACTTAATGAAAAAAAATGCAAATGAGGGTGGCCTAGCTGTACCAGATCTAAAACTATATTATAAAGCAGTGGTCACCAAAACCATTTGGTACTGGATAAGAAATAGAATAGTGGATCAGTGGAATAGGTTAGGTTCACAGGACAAAATATTCAATGACAATAGTAATCTAATGTTTGATAAACCCAAAGACCCCAGTTTTTGGGATAAAAACTCACTATTTGACAAAAACTGCTGGGATAATTGGAAACTAGTATGGAAGAAATTAGGCATTGACCCACACCTAACACCATATACCAAGATAAGGTCAAAATGGATTCATGATCTAGGCATAAAGAATGATATAAACAAATTAGAACAATGTAGGATGGTTTACCTCTCACACCTGTGGAGGGGGAAGGAATTTGTGACCAAAGAAGAACTAGAGGTCATCATTAATCACAAAATAGATAAGTTTGACTATATCAAGTTAAAAAGTTTTTGTAGAAACAAAATGAATGCAGACAAGATTAGAAGGGTAGCAGTAAACTGGGAAAATATTTTTACATCCAAAGGTTCTGATAAAGGCCTCATTTCTAAAATATATAGAGAATTGACTCAAATTTTTATGAATTTGAGTCAATTCTCTATATATTTTAGAAATGAGGCCTTTATCAGAACCTTTGGATGTAATTTTTTTTTTTTTATTTCTGTTCACATGAAAAGGTGCTCCAAGTCACTATTGATCAGAGAAATGCAAATTAAGCCAACTCTGAGATACCATTACACACCTGTCAGATTGGCTAAAATGACAGGAAATGATAATGATAACTGTTGGAGGGGATGTGGGAAAACTGGAACACCGATACATTGTTGGTGGAACTGTGAACGGATCTAACCATTCTGGAGAGCAATTTGGAACTATGCTCAAAAAGTTATCAAACTGTGCATCCCATTTGACCCAGCAGTGTTTCTACTGGGCCTATATCCCAAAGAGATTTTAAAGCAGGGAAAAGGACTCACATGTGCAAAAATGTTTGTGGCAGCCCTTTTTGTAGTGGCAAGAAACTGGAAATTGAAAGGATGCCCATCAATTGGAGAGTGGCTGAATAAATGATGGTATATGAATGTTATGGAATATTATTGTTCTGTAAGAAACAACCAACAGGAGGATTTCAGAGAGGCCTGGAGAGACTTGCATGAACTAATGCTGAGTGAAATCAGCAGAACCAGGAGAACATTATACACAGCAAGAAGACTATATAATGATCAATTGTGATGCACATGGTTCTCTTCAACAATGATGTAATTCAAACCAGTTCCTATTGTTCAGTGATGAAGATAGTCATATACACCCAGAGAGAGGCCTGTGGGAACTGAGTGGGGACCACAACACAGCATTTTAACGCTTTCTGTGAATATCTCCATGCATTTTGTTTTCCTTCTTAGGTTGTTTTTTTCTTCTTCTCTTTCTAGATCTGGTGTTTCTTGTGCAGTAAGATAACTGTATAGATATATATACATGTATTGTATTTGTCATATAATTTATCCTATTTAGCATGTATTAGATTACCTGTCATCTAGGGGTGGGGGGTGGAGGGAAGGAGGGGAAAAGCTTGGGGAAAAAAAAGTTCTTGCAAAGGTCAATGTAGAAAAATCACTCATATGTTTTGTAAATAAAAAGCTTTTAATAAAAAAAAAATAAGGTAGGCACACCTCCCAAACAGCTTTCCAAAGCATGGTGCCACAAAGATGATGGGTGAAAGCCACCCTTAAGCTGATAGCGTCATCAGCTTGCATAGACTTTATTATCTTTACCATAAAAGCTAGAGTGCAGAGTCCTGAGCAATTTCCAAAACACCTGAACAGAATTAAAAGACACAATGATTTCCTTCTAAGAAATTCACCAGAGTAGAAACATCTCAGAGTATGACAATGTGAGATAAAGATAAAATCAACTAAATTTTAAATAAAGGCCAAAGTGTATGAAGTAAGCTGCATAAGTAGCAGCTGGATTTCAGGACAGCTGGTGGAGGATGGGGAAGGAGGAGAAGGATGGTGCTGGTAGTACTCAGTTTAAAAAGAAATTTTTAATGTGTATATACTGATGTTTTTCTTTCAGGAGAAATTATTTTGGGGATCTTTAGGAGGTTTAGTAGCATGTTACTGATTGACTTACTGCAATATACCTATAATTAGTTTACGGTATACGTTTGGAACTTGCCCGAGACTATTTGTAAATATGACTATCTCATCCAAACATTTATTAAATATATATATGTATTATAGATTATATATTACATGTTACTAAATTGATTGTACATTTAATACATATAACATTATATCATGTAATATAATTACAAAGGGTTATGTATCATATGACATTACATGTTATGTAATTATCATTATATAATTAATATATTAAATTATACATATGTACATGATAAACACATATGTATATGCACACACACATATATGCCCATGTGTAATCCAGCTTGGATCATGGCAATAAACAAAGATAACAGAGGCCAAAGCATAAATTTAGGACATGTTAAATCCACGTAGTATGTACATTTTACCATAGTTTAAATATCTTCATCATTTTTTCTAGTAAAACTTTCCCTAGAATCTGAAGATCAAGAGTGACAAGTATGAAAAGTAAGAGGAGGGAATTGTTCCTTCTGTTTCCTTTTTCACAAATCAAAATATTTTCACAGTTGGAAAGAATTTCAAGGACCATTCAACTCATACCTTAAAAAAATAATAATAATAATAATTTCCTCCACAACTCACCCAACAGGTTCATCTACTTGCAACTTGAAAATGTCAGTAAGTGGTTTTTTCTGGGCCTCAATATTCCCATCTGTAAAATGAGGGAATTGGGACTAGATAGGCTTGGAGGTCCTTTACAATCTCTAGATCCATGATTCCAGGCAGCAATGTGGCATGGTAGATAAAGTTCTGAACTTAGGAGTCAGAAAAACTTGTGCTTTAATGACTTCTTTTTTCAGACAATTCACTAGATCTGTCTTCCTCAATTTCTTGATTTACCAAATAATAATAATGAGACAACATAATGAGCTCTGCAAACCTAAAAGCACCACATAAAGGCTAGCTATGATTGTGACTGTACTCCCATCAAATCACACACATATATCAATCAACAAGCATTTAAATGCCTTCTGTGTCCCAGGCACTATACTAGATATCCACATAATAAATGAAACAATTTGTGCTTGCAAAAAGATTACATTGAAGAACAAAGAAAACTCCAAAGAAACAATCTGTACTTTCAAAGAGATTACATTTGAGCCCCAAAACAACTTGTACAGAGAAAGTCTCACATGTGTCCTAGCATCAACATGACTAAAGTTCAAGTAGCTCCTTATATATGCTACTAGCCAAACTCGAAGATCCTGAATAATGCTTTTCATTAAGAACAGCAAATCTCCCTTAAGCCGATACTCTATTGAAAGCTCAGAATAATGATGGCTTTGCTTTCTCATTGGAATGCAATAAGCCTGCTGTGGCAGGCAGGAGGCATGCATGACTCAGCCTGAGTCATGCTCATGCTCATCTGCCTACAGTGGGGTGTGTCCTACTGCATCAGATGGCTCATTGGCTTCTGTTCCTGAACAAGTCTGGTTCCACACTAGAAAGTGGCTGAATGAGCCACCTTCATCAGTCAGCACCTTCTTACACCACAGCATTCAAGAATCCTAACATGGTGTGACCATCAACAGGACACACTGAGGAGCAGTGGATGAGACTGAAGTTAGAGGACCTAGCCTTTCATCCTTGTTTTTTTCTCCCCTCCTCTTATTCTCACATTATTTGGCCATCTTCCCCCTGCCTCCAGCAGCTTATCTCTTAGTCTTTAATGAAGAGGTGGCCCTTTTCATTGACAAGACAAACACTTCTATATATACTTTTGATCCCACCTGCTCCTTTCCTCCTATCTTTTGCAGTAAACTACCTCAGTATCTCATCTACTCTCTAACCTTTAATCTCTTATCTACTGACTCCTTTCCTGCTACCTACAAACATTCCTATGAATTTCTTATCCAAAATAAATCAACCAACAAAAAACCCTTGCTTGATCTGGTCATTCCCACTAGATATCATCAGATATCACTCCTTTTCTTTTTGACTGAACTGCTTGAGAAATCCATCTACAAAAAGTGCTTCCATTTCTTCTACCTTCACTCCTAAACCATCTAGAATTTAATTTCCAATGTCTTCATTCAAGTGATTTCTTACTTATCCATTCTAATGGCCTTTTCTCAATTCTTATCCTCTTGATCTTTTTTTTTTTTTTTTTTTTGGTCTTCAATCCTGTTGATCACCAACTTCTCTTGGATATTCTATTCTCTCCAGGTTCTCATGATGCTGTTTTTTCCTAGTTCTCCTCTTACTTGTCTTTGTCTGCCCAGTATCCATTCTATGCCTACTCACTATGGATGCCACCCTACCCCTAGGCTCTCTTCTCTTTTCCCTCTATACTATTTGGCTTAGGGATCTCATTAGGGTCCAATTATCATCTCTGTTCAAATCATTCCAGATCTATCTACTCAGTCCTAGTCTCTCTCCTGAGTTCTAATCTGATAGCACCAGAAAAATACCTTTGGAGCATCTCAAATTGGATGTCTTGTGGCACTTCAAACTCAATATTTCTAAAAAAAAAATCATTATGTCACATAAAAAAATCTTTGAACTTTCCTATTATCAAAGACAATACTGTCCTTTTGGTAACTCTGTCTCAAAATTTCAGGGTCATCTCTGACTTTATTTCCATTCTCTTCACATACAGAATTATACAATTTTATCATTTGTATATTTATAACTATCTTTTGTATATCTCCTTTCTACTCACACAGCAGTCACCCTAGTTCAGATTTCTTACCTGGAATAATGCTTTGGCTTCTAATTGGTAGTCCCAGATTCATTTCTCCCCCCTCCAAATCAAATCTCTTTCCCCATTTACTAAAGGTTTAGTAACTAAAAGTTACTAAATGGTAAGTCCTGCCTATAATAAACTGCCCTCGCTAGAGAAGTGGCTCCTAATTTCTTCTGAGATTAAATATAATTCCCAAGTTTGACATTTAAAGTCCTTCTCCATCTAGCCTGTTCTTACCTTTCTAGTCTTCTTATATTTTTACTTCCCATCCTCAATTCTACCAACCCTGGTACACTGGCCTATTCACAGTTTTTGGAACCCTACGCTTCCTCTCCTGATACTGTATTTTTTACTGGATGTCCTCCAAACCTAGAATGCCCTTTCTCTTCATTTCCACCTCTCATTTGGCTTTCTTCAAGACTTACCTCAAATCCCACTTTCTCTAAGAACCTTTCCCCAATCTCCTGTAACTCCTCACCCAGCTAATACCTTCTTTTGGAGATTATCTTCTATTCACTAAATATTTCTAGTATGAACACAGTAATTTACAAACTGTTTGCCCCACTAGAATAAGAACTTTTTGAAGGTAGTTCTTTCTTTGTATCTTCAATGCTTAGCATAATCCCTGGTACATAGTTGGTGATTAATCAGTGTTTATTGACTAATATTGACCAAGTCATTTAACTTCTCTGAGTTTTGTTTCTTTATCAGTAAAATAAGAGAGTTGGGTTCCATGATCTCTTTGATCTTTCATCTATCATATCTATGTAACTGGAGCAGAAATCACTCAAAATCTTCATTATTAATACTGGACCAAAAAATGTATAGGCTATGACAATCCTTGGCCTTTTCAAAGAATCTCTAGGTATCTTAATAGGAAGATCTCAAAGCCCACACCATGAACAAATGCAACATCAATAGTCAGGGAAATTGGGTGAAAACTCCAGTCATTACTTCTATTGGGTTTGGTTTTTTTATTTGCTTGGATATAACTCTTCTACATCTTCAGGCAAATTCCCTACTTGAAGCCTTAATTCTGGTTATCCTGCTCAGAACAAAGATCCTGAGGGTAGGGTCATAACCTCGACCTAAATAACTGTACTATCAATTCTCCATGTCCCCAGAGCAGTGACTTAAGGGAGAAGGAAATGATAAATCAATGCCCTTCAAATTGTGGCTTAAAAAAGAAGGAAAAAAGAAACAAAGAGAAGGAAGAGGAGGAGGAGGAGGAAGAAGAGGAAATGACTTCAAATTCGACCTCAGACACAACACTTACTAGCTGTGTGACTCTGAACAAATCTCTTACCCCCAACTGCCTTGCCAGCAGCAACAACAACAAAAAAGTTCACCATTTCCACCTGAACTACCATTCTCTCAAAATTACAGAATCTCATGGTTGGAAGAATCTTGAAGTCTACAGTAGTTCTGCAACACACTTTAAAATAGTTATCCAGACCTTGCTCAAAGACCTCCAATGAAGAGAACCAATTAAGGAGACCTCCAATGAGGAAAACTTCAACTCGTTTTGAGACAGCTCTGATTTTTTAAAAAAAAGACCTTCTTCCTTAGATCAAGCTTACATTATCCTTTCATCTTCTAGTTTTACTTTCTGGAGCCAACCTGAACAACAAAAAAATTATTGTGTCCCTTCTTCCCTCTCCACAGTTGTCTTTTCCTTTTCCTTTCTAAAGGTGCCAATGATGTTTATTTTAACTGTACTTTTATTGGATAGAATTGTTGGGGGAAAGAATCACAGAGTATTTAGGCCCTGGATAATTTCTTCCCTTGAAGAGGCACTGCTGTCTGTGGGTTCCATCCAACATTATCTTAGAAAAAAAAGTGTGAAGATCAGCAACAGGGCCTGAAGTTTCTTTAAAAGATAATATATTTTAACATTTCCTAGATGTATGACTCTGAGTAAGTCATTTAACCCCAATTGCCTCAGCAAAAACCAAAACAAAAAACAACAACAACAAAAAAGATAATAAGCTTCTCAAGTGTGACAACTAAAACATCAGAGAAAAACATTCAATACTCCATTACCTTTTACCATGAGGCATGAGGGAGGAATGAACAAAATGGAAGTTCTCACAAATGGAATTAAAAAAAGAAACTAAACTAAAAGTTTATCCATGAGTTTCAGATTCCTCCCTTAATGAGCTTTTACATTAGTCTCATTATTATAGTGGGAAATAAAAAACCTACTATGTGTCAGGCACTAAGATAACATTCCATCACAGAAAGAACTATGGCTTAAGAATTCCTCCTATAACAAAAGCCTTTGTGAAATGGATCCATTTGGCAGCCTAGAATATGTATGAATGAATAAGAAGACTGGAAAACTAGATTTTAAAGCTTCAGGTACCAGGCTCAGAAATGTGTATTTTATGATTTTGTTTGGGAGGTAATTTTTGAGGGGTGTTTTTATGTCCTTTTTTGGGAGACTTTATATGTATATCTTTCTTGGATTCTTATTCAATTATCTGACCGATACTTATATGGGCTTAAAGGAAACGGCTTTTCCCTGAAAGAGTGTAGAACACTCTTTGTCTCAATACCTAGCCAAGGGAGCATACCTAGAACCTCTAAAGCAGTGCAGACCCCAGACTTGCAGCTGTTGTTAGCTAAAAAAGGCCTTGCTTCAGCAGGTGTAGAGTGTCAGAGAAGGGAATGTGGTACAAGTACAGCCCAATAAGTGACATGTGATACAGACTACTCCTAAAGAGACCCTTGAATATCCAAGCATCAAGTCTGGAGTTGTGAACTGCCTCAGAAACATAGGCTTCTGTAATCACATGCCTCACCATTAGGGATTTCTAAGTTTGGGGCCACTCTTCCAAATTTTTTTTTTTTTTTACACTGAGATTATGTTTGTTAGTTTCTTATTATATTATCTGCTTACATTCTTTTATTTTTTTATTCTTTAATGCCGAATCACAAGCACAGTTGGTAAATTTATATAATATTCAAAAATCGCAATTAAATGCTTGGTCTGTCAAAAATGTAGCCTATGGTGATGTATCTTAAGATTTCTAGGGAACTTAGAAAACATCTTTTTTATGGAATTGAATTAGATTGACTCTAAAGCCATTCTTGCTCCAGCTCTGAGTCTATAATCTCATGAATAGATATAAAGTGAAGTATGCAGAGCCAGGAAAACATTACATACAATATAAACGGAAAGAACAATAAATCAAAGCTGATTGATGCATAATTATAATGATCAAACTTAGCACAAGTTGAGAAAATGTATCTCTTTCTTTTTGACTGTAGAGGTGGGGGACTACTAGTGTGGAAAATTGTAGATGCTATCAGATGCGGTCAATCTAACGTCTGGATTTCCTGGGCTGCTTTTTCTTCCTCTTTAATTTATTTTTGATAATATTGAAAGACTTGAGAGGAATTGGAGGGAGGAGGTGATAACTGTTTAGAAATAGAAATGAATGTGATGTAAAAAACAAAGGGAATCAATCAAAACAGTTTTCCTTTTAATTATTGGAGCTTCAGGCAAAATATTAGGTATGCTCCAGGTCTTCACACAGTTTGGAAACCTGAAGAAATGGCAGGCAATTCCCTTATCACCATTCCCCCCACCCCCAATTCACCTTCCAATACTGGAGGTATAAAGCAACCATAAAATTGAGGCAGCACCTTTCCATTTGGTAACAAAATCCCTGAGTGACAGAAATCAATGCCCTTGTGCCCCTCTGTCATATCCTAAGGGAAAGAAGAGAGCCTTAGCAGAAAACAGCAATTCTACCAGCCTACTTTCTGCTCCTCCATCCACTATGTAATATATTGAAGGAACCATGAAGATAGGCAGGAGAGGTGGCTGAAATGCAAGTTTGCTGGGCTTGATGTAGATGGATGGCAGAAAACATGGGGATCAACCTTAACATGTATGCTCATATGGAAAGAAGCCTGTGGTGGCCCTTTAAGAAGGAATGTCAGTCTACAAGTTTTAACAAGTCATGCTTTTATGAAAAATGTTGAAGTGTCAAGGCTACAGCTCTGTGCTAGCATGAACAGATAAATGTTTTTATCTTAACAGCTCATTAGGCAAACTGCTATGGATTCCAAGCTATAATCAGACAACTCCTACTAACTCGACCAAAGTAAATTTAAAGGTTGCTTTCCAGCTATATAATATTGGACCAGATGCATACTGGGAGAGTGTGTGGAGACAAACAAATTAACAGATGTATAAAAAGACTCACCTGACAGATTTCACTTGATTTTTCTTTTATATTCCATCCTATGATATTAATTATACACTGCAATTTTTTAGTTCATGCAAGTCTCTCCAGGCCTCTCTGAAATCATCCTGCTGGTTATTTCTTACAGAACAATAATACTCAATGGCATTCATATACCATAGTTTATTCAACCATCCCCCATTGATGGGCATCCATTCAGTTTCCAGTTTCTAGCCACTACAAAAAGGGCTGCCACAAATATTCTTGCACATGTGGGTCCCTTTCCCTCCTCTAAGATCTCTTTGGGATATAGGCCCAGTATAAACACTGCTGGGTCAAAGGGTGTGCACAGTTTGATAACTTTTTGAGCATAGTTCCAAATTGCTCTCCAGAATGGCTGGATCCGTTCACAGTTCCACCAATAATGTATCAGTGTCCCAGTTTTCCCACATCCCCTCCAACATTCGTCATTATCTTTTCCTGTCATTTTAGCCAATCTGACAGGTGTGTAGTGGTATCTCAGAGTTGTCTTAATTTGCATTTCTCTGATCAATAATGATTTGGAGCACCTTTTCATATGACTAGAAGTAGTTTTAATTTCATCATCTGAAAATTGTCTGTTCATATCCTTTGACCATTTATCGATTGGAGAGTGGCTTGAATTTTATAAATGAGACAATTCTCTATATATTTTAGAAATGAGGCCTTTATCAGAACCTTTAAATGTAAAGATGATTTCCCAATTTGATGCTTCCCTCCTAATCTTGTCTGCATTAGTTTTGTTTGTACAAAAACTTTTTAACTTAATATAATCAAAATTATCTATCTAGTGTTCAATTAAGAGTTCCAATTCTTCTTTGGACATAAATTTATTCCTTCTCCACAGGTCTGAGAGGTAAACTATTCTATGTTCCTCTAATTTGCTTATAATATCACTCTTTTATGTCTAAACCGTGAACCCATTTAGATTTTATCTTGGTATGTGGTGTTATGTGTGGGTCAAGGGTGGCTATATTTTTTATCTGAGTTTGCCACCACTGCTTAAAGGAACCTGAGTTAGCGATTCTAGTATCTCTTGATTCCATCTCTCATTAGAGAAACCTGAAAGAAGCATGCATTGCATTAGCTGTGTCCTCATTTTAAATCAGGAAAGCTGTCAGGACAACAAACACTACTGGAGAAATTAACAAATTTTGGAGCTTAAATTTGTGGTTAAGTGCCCTGATAGAAATTCTAATCCTAGCTTTAGCTTATAAAGGACTCAAGGGGTCATCAAACACTGAATCCCTTTCTTTTGACAAACAAGTAAACAAGTGAATTGTCTAAGGTAATTGTAATAAGTGGC
The DNA here is from genome assembly GCA_023553655.1 of Myrmecobius fasciatus. Classification (NCBI taxonomy): domain Eukaryota; kingdom Metazoa; phylum Chordata; class Mammalia; order Dasyuromorphia; family Myrmecobiidae; genus Myrmecobius; species Myrmecobius fasciatus. Next base: position 98,012 of record JAJPUD010004312.1, read on the forward strand.
AGGGCTAAAGTTTGAACCCAAGTCTTTGAGTTTTAGATCTCTTTCCACTGCACCAAATTTGGTGATGCTACATCCATTGTTCCCCACTGTGTTTCTCCATTTGGGTCACTTCTGACACAAGTAAAATTACTCATGGGTTTTCTCCTACCTACCAACCTTCTGGATAAAATGGAAAGAACAGAAATGAGTTTATATAATCTATGTTCATTAAAGAAAATCTGTACACTACACATGTATACACACCCACAACATACACATACACACACTCTTCCTGACTTAACAATTCCTAAACTTATACTTTAAGAATCCAAAGCAAATTGTTAGGAATGATGTGTTATGCTTGACAGGGAATTAAAGAAAGGTCCTAAAGAGACATAAAGGTCTTATTTACTCATTAAACTCAAATTCCTACAATTCAGTGCTTTCCATATCTTACAAGGAACAGACTATGTATATAACAGTCTAATATATTTGTACATATTTATTAAAACATATAAAAACATCATTATGCCTGTGATATACACTAAGGATATGTGATTCTATCAATATGGGGCTTCTTCCACTGACAGAGATTATATCCTCAGTTCTTTTGGGTAGATGGTCCCAAAAAGTAGCCGGGGCCAAAAAGATCCATCACCCTTTAGCAAATCTAATGACAACTATTTCCCCATTCGGCTATTAGCTAGTATGTCACCAGCCTATACTGAATCCCATATACTATATCCTGGTCTTAGCAACACTCTACACAGGAAAAGAATTTAAGAGAGATTTGGAATTGAATGCTGTGTCTGTGCTGGTTTGTGACTATAAGCAAATAATTAAATCTGAACCTCAGTTTATTCATCTGAAAAAATTTGGATAATAATGCCCAAAACACTTAATTCACAGGGTGGGAGAAAGATCAAATGATATAAAAGCTTTTCAAAACTTAAGATACTATACAGATGTCACTTATAATATATTATTATTCCTTCACAATATCTGGTAATTCCCATCTTTTGCAGAGATGTCTCATTCTAAAACAGGGCAAGACCAAGACATTAACAGGGCCAGAGTAGAAATGATAAACGTTGCATATGAGTGTGTGTGCATGCACATATGTACAAATAATATTGTATTAAAAAGGAGGCATGTAGATAGAGTGCCAGGTCCAGAGAGAGGGAAGATGAGTCAAATCTGACCTCCAATACTGACAAGTATATGACACTAGGCAAGTCACATCACTCTGTTTGCCTCAGTTTCCTCATCTGGAAAATGAGCTAGAGAAGGAATTTGCCCCCCCCCCAAAAACTAAAAACCCAAATAGGCATGAAGAGTTGACAAGCTGAAACAAATGAACAACAAGAAAAAATAAAATTAATCTTTTAAAGTAGTTTATTTGCCACCAATCTAAGAAATTTAAGGTCAGGAAAACTATTCTAATTCATGTAATGCCTACTTATTTTACTTTGCTTTACTGCACAAACCTAGCTAGCCAGTTCCAATTGATTTCTAAAACTTAAAAGATTTTAATCTGTTAAGTAAATGGACCTTTCAAACTAATTTATTTCATCAAAATAAATAAGCAACAGGGGCAGCTAGGTGGTACAGTGGATAGAGTACCAGCTCTGAAGTCAGGAAGTTCTGAGTTCAAATGTGGCCTTAGACACTTAACACTTCCTAGCTGTGTACCCTGGGCAAGTCACTTAAACCCAATTGCCTCAAGGGGGAAAAAAAAGAGCAAAAATAAACAAATAAATAAATAAATAGATGCGCAGCAGAAAGAACTTAAGGTTTAATTCTCAAAGTGCTTCATTGAACACTATATCTCATTTATTTTGTTTTCTAGCCAATTGTGGTAGGTTTTCCTTCCTAAACGAGTGAAACAAATAAAAGATCATAAATATTTATCATTCTTTATGAAAATATATACGATTCTGTAGTAAGGAAATAAAACTATTATGTCTTGTTGGTTTGTGGAAAGAAGACTAGCATTCAGGATTGCATCTGCCAATTATACACTCAAAATTTTGAGTCTGGTTTGCCTTGCCTAACATGGAGAGTGATGCATGAAATCATACAGTAATTGCGTGAAATACCACCATTTATGAAAATAACCAAAAACTACAAACTGTATTTTAAAAGATCTTGGTGTGGCTGATTTTATGTTATTCAGATGAGAGGTATTGCCAGAATGCTACAGTCTTAGGACAATCCATTACAAGTCTAATTTCCAAAGAAGAACCTGACTGACAGACTAGACAGTTATTTTTAAGAAGCTTTGATTGGGAGGGTGAGGGGAAAGGGGAAGAGAAGATAAGTGACTAAAAAGAAGAAACAAAGTATAACTCAGAAAAATAAATGTAGAATCTAACCTAATCAAATGATTGAAATAAACTATGCTCTGTGCTATCATAGCTAGATAAGCCAAAAGGCCCCATACTTCCTATTAAATATGTAAATTAAATAAAATTACTTAATTACATTTAATATATTATTTTAAAACACTGTTAAATACATCATTTAATTATTATTTATCCTTACTACCCTGTGAAATGTGACTTTGAATGACAATTTGAAGGAAAAGAAAAAAAGGACTGAAAGAGAAATAAAATTATAAAAGGGAAATAAAACAACAATCCAAGCACACAAAGACATCCTTTAAAAAAATCTTCTCCAAAGCATAAGTTTCTTACCCAGTGCCATCTCTCCTAAACTGACTACACAAAACCGGTTATTGCCATTTGGATGAAAAAACTGCCAAGGACATATATAAAAATAAAGCTCTCAAATACCACAAGGACATACTCAATCTGTCTGTCTATGGCACTGGATGATGGGGAGGAATCCTAGCACCCATCACAGACTTAGAAGGAGATGCTGACATATCTACTTAGTGGGATAAACTATAGTCGCTTCCTCTCTTAACCTCATTTTCTCCATCAGTAAAATGAAGAAGGTAGTTTGGATGACCTCTGTGGTCTCTCCTAGTTTTAAACTGATAATTTTTTGAAAATCATGAAAAGTTCAAATCCCATCATTTCCATCACACTTTGTTGTTGTAGAATGATTTCAGTCTGACTCTTCCATTTGGGGTTTTCTTTGGCAAAGACACTAGAGTGAAATATTATTCCCTTCTCCAGCTCATTTTACAGATGAGGAAATTGGGGCAAACAGGGTTAAATAACTTGCCCATGATCACACATCTATGTCCAGTGTCCTGAATTGGAACTCTACTCTCTATCACAGCTGTCTTCTATCAGACTTACAGACTCTTAAATTCACTGAGGGCAAGGACTATTTATTATCTAAACACTGTATCCTCTTCAGTGCCTACACAAGTCAACAAATAATATGGAAGTAATTTATGGAAGCATTTATGAAAGGAGTATTATGCACCAGGTACAGTGTTAAACTCCAGGGTCACAAAGCATGTGTTTAATAATTATTAAATATTCAGAAACTTTAGCTGCTTATTCAGCTTTATCTGCAACTATCAACTATTAACACCCATTCAGTCAACTTGGGAAGTATAGAGAATATGTAAATAATGTTTCTAGAAAAGCTACTGTGATTTCAAATTCAAACTCCTATATAAAAATTCCATTGGTCTCAAGTTCTACTCCATTTTCCCTTTGCCAATAAATATTTATTAAGTGCCTACTACATGCCAGGCATTAGAATAAGCTCTGGGGTTACAAAAAGAGGCAAAAGTTTCCTGTCTTCAAGAAGTTTACAATTTAATGGAAGAATCAACATGCAAACAAATATATACAAAGTAAGCTTTATTCAGAATAAATAGGAATTAATTAAAAGAGGAAAGGCTCTAGAATTAAGAGGGTTTGGGGTAGTCTTCTTGTGGAAGGTGGGATTTTACTTAGGACTTAAAGTCAGGAAACAGTAGTTGGAGAGGAGGGAGAGTTCTAAAGGGATGGGGGACAACTAGAGAAAATGTTCAGAACCAGAAATGGAATATCTTATATATGTAGCTGCCAGATGTCCAGTGTTATTAGATTAAAGAGTTCATGGGAAGAAATGAGGTGTAAGAAGACTCGAAAGGTATGAGGTTAAGTTAGGAAGGGTTTTAGATGCCAGGGCATTTTGTATTTGTTCCTGGAGACAATAGAGAACTAAAGTCTGTAGATTGGAAGGAGGGAAGATGCAGGGGATGGCATGATTGGATCTGTATTTTTTCCCAAAGGTCAATTTTACTCAGAAAAATTGTAAAGACATATGTGTGTGTAGTTGAGAGCGTTCCCTATACCAATGAAAAGGCAGGGAGAGTTTGCAAAAGCCCCTACTTTTTGTATATTGGTATCTCTTCAGACCACAGAAGGAGTGTGTGTGTACCACAGGGATTCATGAATTCTCCCAATCCATTTATTCACTTGCTTCTGACCAATTAGAGCAGTGAGAAAATAAACTCATGAACAGAAAGAGCTGGTACTTCTGAAATAAACTGTGACTTGGGTTTAAAGTAGGAAAACCCAAAACCAAAGCATTCAATCTGTCTGAATTTAATTACTAGTTGCATCTAACATGGGAGTTATCTCTTGAGTAAATCATTGCAAGTAGGGGTCAGCAGCAACTTGTGGGAATTGAGAACTCCAGATGGACAGTCAGGGGCAGTTGCAGGCAAAATTTTGTCTTGACAGCTTCCCAGAAGTTACCTAGAAGGTTCCTTTACTCTCTCCTAATTTGTATCCCATCCCTTCCTCCCTGGCATATAAACTGTGGCTCATTCCTGACCTAGTCAATTAACCAACCTTGCTTTGTTAAGTACTAAATAAAGCACAAGTTAATTTTATAAGAAGCTCTTGCTCTTCCTTACTCAACTGAGGATATCTGTTTTTTAAAGGAGGACAGACTCAGACTACGAGCTCTCTATCATCAGACAGTATTTCTAATTATGACCCCATTTCCTATGTGGGTGGCTTTGGAGTTAAGAAAAACCAAGTTCAAATTCTGACTCAGTTATTTCTGAACTTCGTGGTCAAGGATAAGGCACTGTTTGCCTCTATTTCTTGATTTGTAACAAGGGGAAAATAATAGCACCTCCTTCAGCTGATTGTGGTGAGGATCAAATGGAAAAACATATATTTGCTTTGCAAAGCATCTTGCATATATGCATGATATTATGTTTGATATTGTTCTACTGGCAAGCTAGACAATCAAGAAGCTTTTATCAAAACAAGTTCTCTCTTATCATGATAAATCAGATGGGTGGGGTCCTAGACAGACAAACTGCCGTGCCCATTATAGGAACAAAGGAGATTTGAAGAGGCATATTTGATTCAGAAAAGCAGAATACAGGTAGATGGAAGGAGACAAGGAGCCTATTACAAATGACTTAAAAAAGGAAACATGCTTAGACTTAGTATGAATAAAGAATAACACATTTTTTGATGTGCTTTTGTGTGGCACAATGGACAGAATGCTGGCCTCAGATACTTACTAGCTCTGTGATCTGGACAAGTCATTTAGCCTGTTTGCCTCAATTTCATCATTTGAAAAATAAACTGGAGAAGGAAATGGCAAACCCTTCTAATGTCTTTGTTAAGAAAATACCAATAAAATTAACTGGCTGTCAATATAACAACTCATATGAAATGCTTTCAAATGACATAAAAATGTCTGCTACCTGAATAACAACTTCTGTTAATTCAACATTATGCTAAAAACATCACTACCATTACCAATTGGGCATACAACATGATGCTGTACACTGCAAAGGCTGATTTGCATGGGATTCCAAGGTAGATAAGACCATGGATCTGCATGAAAGAAGCTTACAGCCTAAGAAGGCCACAGAAGATACAAATTACTGATGCAAGGTAGACCTAGATGAATGCAAAGGAGAGGTTACAGGAAATGTTTACTTCCACCTGTGGGAGGCTACAATCGCGAAAGGCTTCAAAGAGTTATTCACGTCTGATTTAGGTCTTGAAAGAAGGGACTTCCAGGTGGATGAAGGAAGTTTAGAATGTTGCAAATGTTTCCTGGGGGCACTGAGAGTATTTTGTTCAGGGTCATAGAATCAGCATGTGTCAAAGAATGAATCTGAACCCAGGTCTTGCAGACTCCAAGCCTGGCTGCCTATCCATGATACCACATCTACCTCAGACAGGTTTATGGCCATGCATTAAAATGATTACTCAGCCAATACGGTACTACTGGACTAGTGGTAGGAGGACCTTTTTGCACATTATTTATGATGTTCTAGACAAGAGATAAGGGCATAAACTAGGGCAGTAAAGTTACAGGGACAGAACAAGGAGGGTTCAACTCACATCCCTGTTTGTCTCAATTTCCTTAATCTGTAAAATGAGCTGGAGAAGGAAATGGCAAATCACTCAATTATCTTGCCAAGAAAACCCCAAATGGGGTCATGAATAGACTGACATGACTGAAATGATAGAACCACAAAAACTTAGGAGACAGAAATAGTAAAAGCTGGCAGCTGAATCAAAGTTTACAAAAAACCGGATTGGCTAGGAGGATGGGCAGAATAGTGCGTGGTGGGGAGCAGAAGGGGGGAAATGTACAGTGCATGGGAATTGGTAAATTAACAGAAATAGAGACAGAAGGAGAAGGGGCAGGTCAGCATTGTGTTCAGAGATGAGAAATTTAAGTTTAAATGTGTTAAGCTGACCTTTAAATACCCACTTATTCTTAGATATCCCTATTCCAAAGATTTTTACCCATTTGAATTGATGGGATCTTCTCTAAATTAACATTTAAAAAAGATTTCCTTTATGCACTGAAAATATTATTTGGGGAATGGCCGAATAAATTGCATCTGAAAATTATTGTGAAAGAATACTACCTGCTATAAGAAAGGATGAGCAGAATGATTTTAGAAAAACAGAGAGACTTGCATGAAATAATGCTGAGCAAAGTGAGCAGAGCCAAGAGAATATTATATGCAGTAACTGCAATATTGTTCAAAGAGTAACTGTGAATGACTAAGCTATTCTGAGTAATATAATATTTAAATCAACTATGAGAGATTTATAAAGGAAAAAGCTTCAGGGAAAGAACTGATACATAGGAAGTATGTGTTGTATGGTTCCACACATCAAATGTTAGCTCTCTGTAATGTGGGTTTGGGAGAGAGGGGAGGGAAACAACTTAGAATTCCAAATGTATTCCCCCAAAAAAGTATATAAAAAATAAAAGTGCTATTTTGAGAAGTCAAAAAAAAAAGTGTTAAGCTGGGGACACCAGTGGCAGAGGCACTGTTTCCTCCAGGGTTGGAAATATGAGACTGGCTGAGAGCAGAGGTGCAGATTTAGGATCAGTTCCCTGAAGATGATAACTGAAACTTTAAAGTACATGAATTCCACCCGGGTAATAATAGATATTCATATACTGCTTTAAGGTTTACAAAGTGTTTTGCAAAATTTCTCCAATTTGATCCTTACAATAACCCAGCAATATAGGCGGTCATTTTACAGATGAGGAAACTAAGGGGCTCGGCTCAGTAAATGGAGCACTGGCAATAGTCAGAAATACCTGATTTCAAATTTTACTTTACTTACCAGCTGTGTGACTCTGGGCAAATCAGTTAACCTCTATTTATCTCAATTTCCACAACTCTGAAATAGGGATAACAGCATCTACCTCTAAGAAGATAGTCATAGAAGAGTTTAGTGTAGTGCCTGACACATAGTAGGCATTCCATAAAAGCTTATTTCCCTCTTTCTAAGACAAAAAGAGAGTGATTCTAATTCCAATTATTACAAAGCTGAGCATTAATTTCAAGGAGTTGCCTATCATTACTACATCAGGGCTTTGTTTCATTGCTCACACTTCGTCCTCTATTTCTTATTTCTCTCCATATAGTACATAGTATATTCTTTTTGCCTAAGGTATTTCCACACCCAAATGTTTTCTACCATGATCCCTAACTTTCTCCCCAAATTTCCCCACAATTGTCTCCTTTTAATATTTAATGCTTATTTACACATGACCCCTTCCCGTATCCTTATTAAAAACAACAAAAACAAAACTCACTTATGTGACTTCCAAGACAGTTTTCAGGAAACCAAAATCTAGATTCTGAGGAAAGTATTTAAAAAAGAAGAAACTTGAAGGAATTATGGGAAAGGAATCACCAGGAATGGATTTTGCTACTTAATGTAAATCAACATGGAAAATCTCTCTTAGCCTAGAAAAGATAAGGTGACTAATTAATAATAGTATTTGATTCTGTGGGTGACAGTGCATGGAATCACCAGGAATACATTTTGTTACTGAATGTGAATCAACACAAAAAATCTCCCTCAGTCTGGACAACAAAAAGATGACAGATTAATAGTATTTGATTCCATGGGTGATAGTGCATGACTTTTTAGCTGGTGAACAGATATGCTTAGTTAATTCCAAAAATGAATGAAACATGAATATGCTAACTAATTCCCTAAATGGTTAGGATTTCAGTTTCTTAAGAGGGACAAGTCAGGTACCTGAGATTAAACCATAAAAAGTCTCTGTGGCCTGAGATATACATATGAAGTATACCAAATAGCTCTGAGGCCAGATTTGAACTCAAGAAGAAGAGTTTCCCTTAATAGCTATGTGATTCTGGACAAATCACTTCATCCTGTTTGCCTCAGTTTTTTCCTTACTCCAGGGCCAGCACTCTATTCACTATGCCACCTAGCTTTAATACACTTAATACTTAAAATATATCTTAATATATGTATGTGTAGATATGCATTTAATATATATTTTAACAAAACTTAATATACTAAATATATACTTTAATGTGTGTGTATATATGTATATACTTAATATATATTTCAACAAACCTTAATATACTTAATATATACTTTAATATATGCATATTACACTTAATACATAATTTAACAAAGCCATAATAGAGTCACAATTTCATAGACAATCTTTTTTTCTGGTCTTAATGTTACAAAGATAACATAGTAATAGATCTAACCTTGGTCTAGTTCTCTGTGTGTTGCTGTAACAATCTTTGATAAGATACTCAGATGCCCCATATTATATATTAATCATTTAAAAACTAAAAGGCTCAACACAGGTCACCCCAATGGAAGGATAAAATAAATTCACAAAGCTTATGCCTTGTTCCAACAACAATTAATTTTTAAAAGTTTCTTCAGGGAAGTTTTGCCCCTTTTAGCCCTGGAGGTTGCCAAACCTACATGCAAAAGTAGAGGTAGCTCCATCCCTCTCTCCCCAAATTACAAGCTGCTTTAAGGTTGTATGAAACCACTGTTTGCACTAGTTACACCAGATGTAATAAGCAATTATCTTCTGAATGCTCCCAATAATTATCTCCTCTAACCAGTTTTTAAAGTATTTCCTGTTCAACTTTCTTTTCAAGTTTAACAATAAGATTATTAAACCATTGATTCTGTTAACCTTTACTTTATAAATCTTAAGGTGAGGCCTCAATTGCTTAGACAAACTAAACCAGCACATGCCTCCACACAAATAAGTTAAATTTTTCTATATCATTTTCCTAGAGGTCAAAGGGTGAACAAATTCAAAAGTGGAGTCAGATTAAAAGGGGATTTAAATTGGCACAGACACCATGATACAATATATTATACCGTGTTTTTAGTATGTGTGTGAACACATATAGCACTATATACTATGCTATTGTTAATTGTTTATATGGTATTCTATAAACCCTATTTTGGTATGTGTATAGTATTATATAGTATTTTAAAGTGTGTGTGTGTGTGTGTATGTATGTATCGGACATACCATTTTTAAAGTATCTAGTAAACTATTAAATACCTTTGCTATATTATCTTCCTTACCTAATTCAGTAAACTTCAACAACTCCTTATCACCCTCAGGATCAATTATGAAATGCTATTTGGCATTCAGGGTCGCTCACAACCAGGCCTCCTCTCACTTTTTCAGTCTTCTTACTTTACCTCTTCAGGTACTCTGTGATCCAGTGACATCTGCCTACGTACTGAAAGTTCCCTCAACTAGAAACTCCATCAGGCCTTTTTATTGACTATCTCTCCCCTCCCACACACCCACACATAAATGCCCTGTACCTGTTATTCTGTCCTCATCCCCATTATCAGGTTTACTTCCTTCAAGTTCCAACTAAAATCCCGTAGTCTACAAGAAGCCATTTCTGATTCCCCCTTTATTCTAGTGTCTTCCCTGTGTTGTTTATTCCCAGTTTGTCCTGTGCATAGTTTCTTTTTACATGGTTGTGTGCCTGTTGTCTTCCCCCATTAGACTGTGAGATATTTCAGAGCAAGGACTTTCTTCTGCCTTTCTTTGTATCCCTAGCATGGTACCTGTTACACACTAGTCACTTAATAAATGCTACCAAAACATTTGGATCAACATTCTCCCATTCTCCATCTAAAATGAATATATGGGGCAGCTAGGTGGTGCAGTGGATAGAGCACCAGCCCTGACGTCAGGAGGACCTGAGTTCAAATTTGGTCTCAGACACTTCCTAGCTGTGTGACCCTGGGCAAGTCACTTAACCTCAATTGCCTCAGCATATATATATATATATATATATATATATATATACACACACACACACACACACACACACACACACACACATATATATATATGTATATAAATAAATAAATAAAATAAAATGAATATACACTAATGATTAACTTTTTTGGTTCTTCTTTGTTAAGGAATATTCTATTTCTACATTACTAAAATAGATTAAAATTAAAAAGAATAAAATTAAAATAGACTTGAAACATTGCTAGAGCTCATAAATGCTCATCTAGGAGTATTAGGGTATAAAATGCTCACAAGGTCAAACAGAGGTCAAAGAAATACTGGAACAAAACAAAGGAAATTAATCTTGCTCTTGTGCCTGATATGTATAGCCATATATAACAGGTATTCACAGAAGAATGAAGTAATGTGGAGGATTTCAAAGCAGAAGACTTGAGTTCAAATTCTGACATTACCACTATACTACCCCATGTGAATCTTGGTCAAATCCCTGAAAATTTTTGAGCATCATCTTGCTCATCTTTTAAATGAAGATGTCAGACTAGATGTTTCTAAAATCAGATCCCAAGATCTGAACACAGACAACCTAACATTTTTTGGGAAATCAATTTAACAATTGTTTATCTTAAAGTAGACCTAGGAAATCTATAGTTAATGGTTTTGTTTTATAAGGAATGCACATCAATAATAAAAGACTCAGGTGTTAGGGGTTTTGTCTTTTATAATTGATAGTGGTTCAATCTTGGTAGACAACTGATGATGGGGACATAAGCTTTATTTTTGACTGGGCTAACACAATTAGGGCAGTTGTCCTCATTTTTTTCATAAGGGTTTACTTTTAATATTTCTAAATTATAAATAAAATTGTAAAAATAAATATATATATATATATATAAATAAAAATATAAAAAATATAAAAATATAAATTATAAGGGGCAGCTAGGTGGTGCAGTGGATAGAGCATCAGCCTTGAAGTCAGGAGGACCTGAGTTCAAATCTGGTGTGTGTGACCCTGGGCAAGTCACTTAACCCCAATTGCCTCAGAAGGAAGGAAGGAAGGAAGGAAGGAAGGAAGGAAGGAAGGGAGGGAGGAAGGGAGGAAGGGAGGAAGGGAAGAAGGGAGGAAGGGAGGAAGGGAGGAAGGGAGGAAGGGAGGAAGGGAGGAAGGGAGGAAGGGAGGAAGGGAGGAAGGGAGGAAGGGAGGAAGGGAAGGAAGAAAGGGAGAGAGGGAGAGAGGGAGAGAAGGAGGGAAGGAGGGAAGGAGGGAAGAAAGGGAGGGGGAGGGAGGGAAGAAAGGAAGGGAGAAGGGAAGAAAGGAAGGGAGGAGGGAAGGAAGGAAGGGAGGAAGGGAGGAGGGAAGGAGGGAGGGAGGGAAGGAAGGGAGGACAGTAGTATTCCATCATAAGAGACGATGAATTGGTTGATTTTACAAAAACATGGAAAGACTTATATGAAATAATGAAAAATGAAGTGAATAGAACCTTCAAGAAAACATTGTATACAACAACAGGAATATTGTTTGAAGAATAATTGTGAACAACCAAGTTATTTTGAGTAGTATAAATATTCAGATCAACTATAAAGGACCTATGAAAGACACAATTTACCTCCAGAGAAAGAACTGACAAATAGAAGTATGTTTTTGCATATATATAAATCTGCATCAAATGATGGTCTTCTCTAATATGGGCTAGAGAGGGAGAGAACGAGACAAATGAGGAAGGAGGAAGGAAGGAAGGAGGGAGGGGGTAAGGAAAGGAGAAAAGAAGAGGAAAGAGGAGGGGAAGAAAGATTCTTTTTTACATTAATATGCAGCTTCTATTTGAGTTTGACACCATTGCTCTAGAAGATCTGACCATTTATATAGAAATTGTTCTTCTATTTGAACTTTATATTATACACACCTTTTAACAAGTAGGCATCTGTCAATTTCTCCCTCCCATAACTTTGCTTTTAACTCACCAATAACCTAGTCATATAATGTTTTGTACTCCAGCTATCTATGTCAGTAGCTTAGCTCCTTTCTAGACTATAAGCTCCATGTACATATGTACTATAATATTTCATTTACAGTACCAGAATTGGAAAAAAAAGACAGAGTTTTTGCCGTTTATAAACAATTTCTTCAGGAAATTTGGTACAATATCTCTGTCAGTTAAATACTTGAGCTATATTCAAACTCTCAAAGATTTTTAAATTTCCTATATAGGATCCATCTTTGTCATTCAGTCATGTCCAACTCTTCATGACCATATGGACCATAGTGTATACCAGGCTCTTCTACTTTATTCTGAGGTATGTCTGAGCTCATGTTCTTTGCTTCCATGATACTATGTATCCATCTCATCCTCTGCTATCCCCTTCTCCTTTTGCCTTCAATCTTTCCCAACATCAGTCTTCCACAGAGAACTATCTTTTCATTATGTGGCTGAAGTAGTTAAGCTTCAACTTCAGTATTTGCCCTTTCAGTGAATAATCAAAGTTCATTTCTTTTAAGCATTGACTGATTAGATCTCCCTGGTATCCGCAAGACTCAAAAATCTCAGCCACCATGATTTGAAAGTGTCCACTGCAGTTTTCCTCAAAGCCCAGCTCTCACACATAGGGACCTTTCTTTTTTCCCATAAAAAGTAAATGAATGATCTAAAAAAAATTTCTTAAAGCAAATAGTTTCCTCTGAAAGAAATATATTTTGTTCTACCAGCCAAGTCTGATTTCTTCCAACTAATCTTCTGAAGGAAGGTGTCAAAGGCTACTTAAGGACCTACATGCTTATGACTTCTGGGAAATCAACAGAAGTAACTGCCGATAGTCCATGGGTAGCAGCTTTTTATAGAGTCTCCACAAACCATTTCACAAATGTCAATTACTGTACTCATCATCCCAGTTAGTTTTTTCATTCTAAAGTGGCAAAAAACCTAAGGCATAGAATGGTTAGGTGGTTTGCTCAACGGCACAGATAAGTCAAAGGAAGGCAAAGCCAAGAGTATAAAGTAAGTCACTTCTGGCTCCAGACTGCATTAACAATGAACTTTGGATTCTTAGCAGTGATCTGCTTAGAAAAGATTATTCTGTTTTTTTTTTAATTGTGGATTGTTGATTTTCCCCAAGTTTTCTGTATATTTTACAGAACTTAACCTGAATTTTATATTTTGTTTTCTTTGAGAATGAAGGACAAACAGCAATAATATATAATATAATCTGATCTTTAGCATCCTATACAATGTAAAGCATTCCTTTTTAGGCATTTTTTAGAGTGTGTGGAGTGTGTGTGTGTGTGTGTGTGTGTGTGTGTGTGTGTGTGGGGACATACTTGTAATTTGAATGTAAAACACCTGGTAAAGAAATAGCCCCTACAAATGAGCAAGTTTTCTGCAACTTAATGTTTTATAGACTTGTGGGGGTAAACAGGACTGAGAAATTAAGTGATTTTCTCAGATTCACACAGTTATGTGTCTTAGGAATGTGACTTCAAGTCCAATAAGTATTCTGATACTTGTCCTGCCTCTACTTCATATTACTCCTCTTAATGCATTCAACATTATGGCCAAAAAGACTTATTAGCTGTCTTTGGAAATAAGTACCCCATCTCTCTCCTCCATGTTCTTGTATCAATTGTCCATCATGTATACCATGTTCTTCTTGTCTACCTTTCAGAATCCTCATTTCCTAAAGCATTCGGCTTTTCAATGATAGCACACCTTCCCTCCTCATAATTATTTGTGTAGATATTGTATTCTTCCACTGGAATGTAAACTTCTTGAGGGCAGGGGTTGTTTATTTTTTTTTCTCCTATCACTAAAATTATGCCTTGCAGACAGCAACCTTGTATATTTTGAAGGAACACTTTAAAGGTCCACTTGTAGTTGACCCTAGGACAACTTGGATTCTATTATAAACCAATATCAGCAGGTGAGAGAAAACAAAATGAGAAGTCTCCAACTGTGAACAAGAGACAAATTTCTTCTAATTCAATAAAAAGGAGGAATTATTGGCCATAAGATGGATGTAGTAGACTAGAATCAGATGGAAAATAAAACTTCTGTAAAACTAAAGACAATATAAAGAAAAAAGGAAGAGATTGGAAGTTATTTATGGCAAATCTGATATATAAAAAAAACTTGACATATGTTGCTTTCCCTTCAGTCATTTCAGCCAATCTGGTAGAAGTGTAAAATAATACCTCAAGGTTGCTTTAATTTCCATTTCTTTAATCAAAATGATTTAAAGCAATTTTTCATAAAACTATAAATTGTTTTGATTTCTTTATGAAAAATTGCCTGTTTAAATCCTTCCACCACTTATCTATTGGGGAGTGACTCATATTTTAAAAGATTTGACAAAGTTCTTTATGTAGGTGAGATATGAGGCCTTTATCTGAGGAAACTGTATGAGGAACTGTGGTTAAAAAGTCACAGAGGCAACTTCTATTAGTCAATGATAAATGGTTGTGGGAACAGACAGGTGCTGGAAAAAAAATGGAAATTGTTAATAATCATTTGAAAAAAATATCCAATCTCTGAGAAATGCAAGAAAAACAACTATGAAATACTACCTCCCATCATCAAATTGCCAAAAATATTTAAAAGCTACCAATCAATGGTGACAGCAATGTGGCAAAACACATACACTCAATCACTGCTGGGCAACTGCATCTTTCTGAAGAACAAAAAGTCATGAAAAGCAGCAAAGGCTCCAGATGGCTTATGACCATATAGTTCCTTCATTAAGAATATTCTCTTGTTTTTGAATAACTTCACATGTGATTTCTTTTTTTTTTTCTTCCTTCTTCTTCTTCTTCTTTTTTTTTTTTGCTGAGGTAATTGGGGTTAAGTGACTTGCCCAGGGTCACACAGCTACGAACTGTTAAGTGTCTGAAACCAAATTTGAACTCAGGTCCTCCTGATTTCAGGCCTGGGGCTCCATCCACTGGGCCACCTAGCTGCTCCCACATGTGGTTTCTTAATGGGAGTTGGGGATGGGGATAAGGGAAAGAATATGGAACTCAAAAATAAAAAAAAAACTTTTAAATGTAACTGGGGAAAATATTAAATAAATAAGAAATTAAGACTATGACCTAAAAGTACTCTGATAAACAAAGTAAAAATTAAATACCAAAGCTGTGCAAAGATTTTTATCTGCCAGCATTGTGGATAATTGCAAGAAACTGGAAACAACCTAAATAACTAATAAGAGGGAAATGGCAGCTAAGTGGCGTAGTGAAAGCCTGACCTGTTTGCCTCAGTTTTCTGAGGGGGAGGGAAGAAAAAGAAGGGGAAGGGAGGGGGGACAAAGAAACAGGAAGAGGTGGGGAGAGAAAACGCGGGGGGGAGAAGGAGAGAGGGAGACAGAGAGAGAGAGAGAGAGAAAAGCATCTAACTTCTAGACTC
This sequence comes from Myrmecobius fasciatus, assembly GCA_023553655.1. NCBI lineage: Eukaryota > Metazoa > Chordata > Mammalia > Dasyuromorphia > Myrmecobiidae > Myrmecobius > Myrmecobius fasciatus. The sequence continues at coordinate 113,881 of JAJPUD010004312.1, forward strand.
AAAAGAGTCAAAAGAGATATTTGAAGAGTACTTTGTAAACCTTAAAGCACTTTTATAAATACTAGCTAATTATTATTTCTATAAGACAAATAAGATAGACAAGTGTTTTAATTACAAAGAACTCTGGAAAGATCTTTATGGAATAATATACTGCAGATGCTTCCGTGGAAGGTAGACAAACACCTGCTAAGGATGTTAGAAAAGAAACTGACTCATGGTTCAGGTACAATTTGGGCTAGATGACTGTGAACTTTTCTAGTTTTAAGATGCCCTGAATGATTAACAAAATAGCACAACAGCTTTAAATTAAGGACTGAGAAGAACAAAGCAGAACAGAGATAAATTGTTCATTATAATCTCCCAGAGCTATATTTCTAAATCCTATTATATTCAGATATCTAATTCTTTGAATGACTGAATCATTCATTTCAGTGCAAAAACTTCTCTTGTTTTTCTTGGCTTACAGAATAAGGTCAATAGGTGATAGGTGGAGAGGATAAGACCAGCTGAATGCCCTCCATACACTGTGAGAAATGAAAGGGAATGAAAGGAATTTCAGTTTGTACTCATGTACCTATACAAAAATGCCCATGCCTGTCCAGATTTGAACTAGTCAGCTAAGGATACAATACTGATTTTAAAAAAAAGTAAAAAGCTTGATCACCTAGAAAAACAATCCTAACTGAAGCTGCATCTATTCCAAATAAAAGCAGAGGAAACCAAAAAATATACAAGACTCATCAGCACAAAATGCTGTTAAATACAACATCATAACTGTCGTTTATGGGAAAGAAGGCTAGGACAAGAGCAAAAACATTTGTGTGACACAGACAGAAACAGAGGAAGAAGACAGGCTCTCTTATCACAATAGTATGCATAAGGACTGAGAATCTGGACCACAATATGGCTAGGAGAGAAGGGAAGATGTTCTGTAAGAGAGATGTTGTGAAAATGGATAAGAGGATTAACTTGATTAAGCAGAAAATTTTTAAGTTTTTATTTCTTATTTATCCGATGTATGTATCCTGTTTGTACATAATTTGCATACTGCATGTCTCATTAAACTTATGAATTCCTTGAGAGGAAGTACTTTGTCTTTCTATGAATCTCCAATGCTTAGCAGAATACTCAGCACAAAGTATGTGTTTAATAAATCTTGGCTTCTTTTTGTAGTGGCTAGAAACTGGAAACTGAAGGGATGCCCATCAATTGGAGAGTGGCTGAATAAATTATGGTATATGAATGTTATGGAATATTATTGCTCTGTAAGAAACGACCAGCAGGACGATTTCAGAGAGGCCTGGAGAGACTTGCATGAACTGATGCTGAGTGAAACGAGCAGAACCAGGAGGTCATTATACACAGCAACAACAATATTACATGATGATCAATTCTGATGGACATAGCTCTCTGCAACAAAGAATTGTCTCAAACCAGTTCCAATTGTTCAGTGAAGAAAACCATATACACCCAGAGAGAGGGATGTGAAATATGGACCACAACACAACATTTGCATGATCTCTATTGATATTTGCTTGCATTGTGTTGCCTTTCTCTGATTTTTTTTTTCTTGTAGATAGGATTTTTCTTGCATAACTTGTCAAGTATTTCAACATTATTAACATGTAGTGAACTTCCTGCCATCTAGGGGAGGGGAGGGGACTGGTGGTAAAATTTGTAATGGAAAGCTTTGTAAAGATCAATGCTGGGGAACTACCCATACATATGTTATACAAATAAAAAGCTTTAATAAAAAAAATAAAATAAAAAAATAAATCTTGGCTTGTCTTGACTGTAGCCTGAATGACTTATGGGAGACTAAATTTGATTATTTTGAACAGAACTGTTAAGCATGGTCAAAGGGGTGGAAGAAGTAAGGAGGGTGGGGAGGATTCTGAGATGAAGCAATAGATCAGAAAATTTCAAGCTCTCCAGATTTCCTTTCTGGTATCAAAATCAGTCAGTGAATAATTCTAAATCCTGATGCATTTTGGTGTTGTTTTCAGGGTAAAACTTTTGCTTTAAGAGAGAATTCCTGCCTCATGTTGGACTAGATGGCCTTTGAGCTCCTTTTTATCTCTGATATTCTATTCCTCTATGACCTTGAAAGTTATGTCTTTCTTGCATAGGGACAAATACCATAGTCACAGAGCACATGAAAAATTAAGGTCTCATACCAAGCCCATAACATTTTGACCTTAGTTTCAGCTTTGTCCTCCTTTTCTCCTTCCTCACTGGAACAAGAAGAAAATTAGCATAAGAACACCCATATCTCTGGGGTGTTGTATGACTTGAATAATTAATACCTGTAAAGTCATTCAAGAGGCATGAATGAAAGGTCCCATAAAAGTCCAAAGTACTATATTATTAAAATCCCCCTCCACTCCTCTGTAATAACTCTCTGATGGTATCTGGAAACAAGAACTAGAGAATAATAGCAACCATAGTGCCCATAATATATTATGAATGTGGATCTTCAAACATACAGCATATAGCCTTTCATTACCAATGACCACTCCTTCTGAGATCCCCCACATTTTAATTTTTAGCAAAAATATTCTTGAAGGGAAAGTCATGTATGGGTCAATTCCACAATCCAAAAGAGCATTCTCAGTGTATCTTCCCTCTACCTACTTCCAAATCCTTTCATCTCCTTGAAAAACTGTAAAAAAAAAGATATAATAGGCAAAGGTTCCCCCCTTCTTTTTTAACAAGTTTATTTGCTCCTTAACAGTAACTATGATGACATAAAAGGTAACTTATTGGAAGGTAGGGACTGTTTAGTCATTTATGCAATGCCTTAAATTTTTTTAACTGTTAAAAAGTTTGGAAATTATTGGGCTTATATGGATAGCAATTAGGTGATACACATTTTATTTTATTTATTTTTTTTATTGAAGCTTTTTATTTGTATAACATATGTATGAGTAGTTCCCCAGCATTGATCTTTACAAAGCTTTCCATTACAAATTTTAGCCCCAGTCCCCTCCCCTCCCCTAAATGGCAGGAAGTCCGTGACATGTTAATAATGATGAATTACTTGACAAGTTATGCAAGAAAAATCCCATCTACAAGAAAAAAAAGAAAATCAGAGAAAGGCAACACAATGCAAGCAAATATCAATAGAGATCATGAATATGTTATGTTGTGGTCCATATTTCATATCCCTCTCTCTGGGTGTATATGGTTTTCTTCAGTGAACAATTGGAACTGGTTTGAGACAATTCTTTGTTGCAGAGAGCCATGTCCATCAGAATTGATCATCATGTAATACTGTTGTTGCTGTGTATGATGATCTCCTGGTTCTGCTCGTTTCACTCAGCATCAGTTCATGCAAGTCTCTTCAGGCCTCTCTGAAATCGTCCTGCTGGTCGTTTCTTACAGAGCAATAATATTCCACAACATTCATATACCATAATTTATTCAGCCACTCTCCAATTGATGGGCATCCCTTCAGTTTCCAGTTTCTAGCCACTACAAAAAGGGCTGCCACCAACATTCTTGCACATGTGGGTCCCTTTCCCTCTTCTAAGATCTCTTTGGGATATAGGCCCAGTAGAAACACTGCTGGGTCAAAGGGTATGCACAGTTTGACAACTTTTTGAGCATAGCTCCAAATTGCTCTCCAGAATGGTTGGATCCGTTCACAGTTCCACCAACAATGTGTTAGTGTCCCTGTTTTCCCACATCCCCTCCAACATTCATCGTTATCTTTTCCTGTCATTTTAGCCAATCTGACAGGTGTGTAGTGGTACCTCAGAGTTGTCTTAATTTGCATTTCTCTGATCAATAGTGATTTGGAGCAACTTTTCATATGACTAGAGATGGTTTTAATTTCATCATCTGAAAATTGTCTGTTCATATCCCTTGACTACTTATCTATTGAAGAGTGGCATGAATTCTTATATATATGAGACAATTCTCTATATATTTTAGAAATGAGGCCTTTAGGGGCAGCTAGGTGGCGCAGTGGATAGAGCACCAGCCCTGAAGTCAGGACTACCTGAGTTCAAATCTGATCTCAGACACTTAACATTCCCTAGCTGTGTGACCCTGGGCAAATCACTTAACCCCAATTGCCTCAGCAAAAAAAAAAAAAGAAGAAGAAGAAGAAAAAGAAATGAGGCCTTTATCAGAACCATTAAATGTAAAGATGATTTCCCAATTTGATGCTTCCCTCCTAATCTTGTCTGCATTAGTTTTACTTGTACAGAAACTTTTTAACTTAATATAATCAAAATTATCCATCTGGTTTTCAATTAGGAGTTCCAGATCTTCTTTGGACATAAATTTATTCCTTCTCCACAGGTCTGAGAGGTAAACTATATTACGTTCCTCTAACTTGTTTACAAAATCACTCTTTATATCCAGATCATGAACCCATTTAGATCTTATTTTGGTATGAGGTGTTAGGTATGGGTCAAGCCCTAATTTCTTCCACACTAGTTTCCAAATTTCCCAGCAGTTTTTGCCGAATAGTGAGTACTTATCCCAAAAACTGGCATCTTTGGGTTTATCAAACACTAAATTGTTAAGGTTATTGCCTAGATTGTCCTGATAACCTATCCTGTACCACTGATCGACTGCTCTATTTCTTAGCCAGTACCAAATGGTTTTGATGACCGTTGCTTTATAATATAATTTTACATCTGGTACAGCAAGGCCACCTTCAT
>JAJPUD010004312.1:130084-148056 GCA_023553655.1 Myrmecobius fasciatus
ATAAAGTGCTCATGGGTAGGCAGAGCGAACATAATAAAAATGACAATACTACCCAAACTAATCTACTTATTTAGTGCCATACCAATCAAACTCCCAAGAAATTATTTTACAGATCTAGAAAAAATAGTAGCAAAGTTCATTTGGAAGAACAAAAGGTCAAGGATTTCAAGGGGATTAATGAAAAAAAAGGCAGATGAAGGTGGCCTTGCTGTACCAGATGTAAAACTATATTATAATGCAGCGGTCATCAAAACCATTTGGTACTGGCTAAGAAATAGAGCAGTCAATCAGTGGTATAGGATAGGTTATCAGGACAACCTGGGCAATAACCTTAATAATGTAGTGTTTGATAAACCCAAAGACGCCAGTTTTTGGGATAAGTACTCAGTATTCAGCAAAAATTGCTGGGAAAATTGGAAACTAGTGTGGAAGAAATTAGGGCTTGACCCATACCTAACACCACATACCAAGATAAGATTTAAATGGGTTCATGATCTAGATATAAAGAGGAACTTTGTAAGCAAGTTAGAGGAACGTAATATAGTTTACCTCTCAGACCTGTGGAGATGGAATAAATTTATGTCCAAAGAAGACCTGGAACTCCTAATTGAAAACCAGATGGATAATTTTGATTATATTAAGTTAAAAAGTTTCTGTACAAATAAAACATGCAGACAAGATTAGGAGGGAAGTATCAAATTGGGAAATCATTTTTACATTTAATGGTTCTGATAAAGGCCTCATTTCTAAAATATATAGAGAATTGTCTCATATATATAAGAATTCATGCCACTCTTCAATAGATAAGTAGTCAAGGGATATGAACAGACAATTTTCAGATGATGAAATTAAAACCATCTCTAGTCATATGAAAAGTTGCTCCAAATCACTATTGATCAGAGAAATGCAAATTAAGACAACTCTGAGGTACCACTACACACCTGTCAGATTGGCTAAAATGACAGGAAAAGATAACGATGAATGTTGGAGGGGATGTGGGAAAACAGGGACACTAACACATTGTGGGTGGAACTGTGAATGGATCCAACCATTCTGGAGAGCAATTTGGAGCTATGCTCAAAAAGTGGTCAAACTGTGCATACCCTTTGACCCAGCAGTGTTTCTACTGGGCCTATATCCCAAAGAGATCTTAGAGGAGGGAAAGGGACCCACCTGTGCAAGAATGTTGGTGGCAGCCCTTTTTGTAGTGGCTAGAAACTGGAAACTGAAGCGATGCCTATCAATTGGAGAGTGGCTGAATAAATTATGGTATATGAATGTCATGGAATATTATTGCTCCGTAAGAAACGACCAGCAGGAGGATTTCAGAGAGGCCTGGAGGGACTTGCATGAACTGATGCTGAGTGAAACGAGCAGAACCAGGAGATCATCATACACAGCAACAACAGTATTACATGATGATCAATTCTAATGGACATGACTCTCTGCAACAAAGAATTGTCTCAAACCAGTTCCAATTGTTCACTGAAGAAAACCATATACACCCAGAGAGAGGGAAATGAAATATGGACCACAACGTAACATTTTCATGATCTCTACTGACATTTGCTTGCATTGTGTTGCCTTTCTCTGATTCTTTTTTTTTTTTTTCTTGTAGATAGGATTTTTCTTGCATAACTTCTCAAGCATTTCAACATTATTAACATGTAGTGGACATCCTGCCATCTAGGGGAGGGGAGGGGACTGGGGGTAAAATTTGTAATGGAAAGCTTTGTAAAGATCAATGTTGGGGAAGTACCCATACATATGTTATACAAATAAAAAGCTTTAATAAAAAAAATTAAAAAAAAAGAATAGAGATAGATTGAGACAGAGAACAGAGAAGTACAGCAAAATGAGAGGTCACAAAGAAGCTTATCTCTTCAATGTCTTCTTCAAAACCTGCAAAAGAAATGTCAAAAGAAGGAAATCTGCAAAACAGTGCAATTTTTTTTTTTAATCATGCAAAGAAATAAGAAAAAAAAGAGCTCTAACAGAGTGAAAAAATTTAAAGGAATCAAGGGGAAAAATCATGAAAACAGTACTGAAATACTAGAAGGAGCAACTAGGTGGGCCTGGTATTAGGAAAACCTAAATTCAAATGTAGCTTCATGCACTAATTGTGTGACCCTAGGCAAGTCAATTAACCCAGTTTCTTAATCTGTAAAATAAGCTGGAGCAGGAAATGGCCAAGTAGTCCTGCATCTTTGCCAAGAAAACCCCAAATATGCCATAAAGAATTGAACATGATTGAATAACAACCAAAATACAACCTCAAAGTACATAATTGGTTGGTTGTTGTCCTTTGTTCTTAAAGATGACTTATATGACATCACTATGTTAGAATCAAATTTCAGTGTGCTGTAACCTCAGAATGTACTCTACCACAGGTTGCGCACACATAGTTCATATGAACAGTTGGGGGTAGATTCTCTAAGTTTGTGCATCTTTTAAGCTACTTCAATTCTACTTTGCTCATAGAGCACAGCACCTTCTTTGATAAGGGCATGCCTTGCTGAGCAATCTTTGTGCCAGTACCTCCCATGTTGCACAATCAACTCAAAATTTCTTGATATTTTCAGAGTATCCTTGTTATCACTTTTTTCTAACTACCTTGTGTGAGTGCTTGCCCTGTGTGAAATTCCATAAAACAATCTTTTTGACAAGTCTATGTTTGTCATTCGAACAATGTGGCCAGCCCAAAGGAGATATGCTCTCTATAGGAGAGTTGGAATGCTCAGCAGTTTACTTTGAGACAAGACCTCAATATCTGGTATCTTACCCTGCCACGTGATCTTCAGAATCTTCCTAAGACAACTGAAATGGAGGTGATTCAGTTTCCTGGTACTACACACTAGGATATAATCCAGGTTTCACAAGCATACAACAATGAGATTGGCACAATGGCTCTAAAGACCTTCCTCTTTCTTACACTTTCTTTGGAGCCTCCTAAACACTAAAGTGTTTGTGAGAGTGTGAATCTCATTATCAACATGGATGTACCCAGAAAGTATCCTAAGGTAAATGAACTAATTCACAGCATTCAAAATTTCTCCATTTGTGTAACCAATGATTCCATATATGGATGGTGTGGTGCTGACTGATGGAGCTCCTGTGTTTTCCTGATGTTAACTGTTGGGTCAAAATTAGCATATGCCACAGAACAATTTGATTCATAATTTCTTGAGTCTCAGCTTCAGAGGCTGTATTGAGTGCATAACCATCTACAAACATAAAATCATGAAACAACACTGCTTCTACTTGAGTTTTAGCTTGTAGCCTTTTCAAGTTAAAGAATATTATCAGTTGTGGTAGCTGACCTTGATGCCATGTTTGTCCTTACCAAAGGCGTTTGACAACATGGTTGAAAATATCATGCTAAAAATCATGGGAGCAAGCATCTTATTTCACTCTAGTGGTGACTGGGAAAGTGCTAAGAGCATCTGACTTCCATGCCAGGCACTCTATCCATTGAGCCACTTATGTACCAAACTGCATAGCAAGAATAAATACTCATTAAGGTGGGGAAATGGCTCAGTCACTGAAGCAAGAATGGATGGAAAAAAGTGAAACATAAAACATGGAACTACTGAAATAAGAGCTCTGATATATTAAAAAAAATTGTAAAGAGAATAAACAACATAAAGTAAAAGGTAGAAAATAACTGCCTCCCCCCCCCCAAAAAAAAAACACAACCTAACAACAACATATCAGAATGGAGTAAGTCTGTTTGCTCTCCTCCCTTGAGGAAGATGCATAAGCACATGGGCATTCTATTCATTAACCAATAATGCTAGAAGTGGAAGGGTAATACATAAAAGAATCTCATTCTAGATGTCTAAAAAAGACACTGAACTTCATCTAACTTTTGTACATGCCATCGCTCTCAAGTTCCAATTCTTGTTCATAGTATCTGCTTATAGAATCATGCTTGGCATCAGGTTCTTGTGGGTCTATTTGGAAATTGATTTTAATAAACAAGCCTTCATGTTTTTCTTAAATACCATCATGGGCTGACCAAATGGAAATCATAACATAGTGCTTTAATTTTGGTTAATGGAAAAAAAAAAGAAAGAATAAATACTAAAAGACAGGGTCTAATATCAGGTAGAAACTATACAAAAGGGCAACTAGGTGGCACAGTGGATAGTGTGCTGGGCCTAGGGTCAAGAAACTTGAGTTTTCCTGAGCTGAAATCTGACCTCAGATACTTGTTAGCTGTGTGATCCTGGGCAAATCACTTAACTCTGTCTGCCTAAGTTTTCTCAACTAGAAAATGAGCTGGGAAGGAAATGGCAAAATACTTCAGTATATTTGGGAAGAAAACCCCAAATGAAGTCACAAAGAGTTGAAACTGAAGAACTAAAAACAACTGAAAATAAAGAAACTCTATAAGCACCCTTAGCTTAAAGATCTTCTCCAGAAGACTTAAGTGATTTTTTTTTTGCATTTCTACTAGCACTGTACAAATACAACTCAATTTATACAAAAATCTTTCATATAATGAATAGAAGTCACAAGACCAAAACCTGGTGAGGGTCCCCAAATGACAAGAGGGTAGAGAAGAGGAACTTCAAAAAATTGACCGTGATAGAGGTAGGTCAGAAAAAGACCCAGACAAGAAGAGTAGTTATTGAGCCTACCATATTTAAGCTGACTACCATGTTTTAAAATTCTCAAACATGTACATGTACATGGCAGTTTCAGAGTTTTGAACACAATGCTCTTTCTGGTCTTCTTTTTGCATGCAAATGTTTGGAAACTGTCAATAATAAAATAATTTAAATTAGGAAAAAAATCACATTGTTACTTAATATTATGTATCACCAGATTTCTGGTGATTGAAATTCCCTAGCAAAGTAGAAAACTGGCCTCAAGAGTCAGTAAAGATTTGATTTCCTATGTAGGCTCTTACATTTACTGGCTCTATCTATGCTAATGGCAAAACACAAACTTCTCCAAAATGGTAAGTTGAAAAATAAGTAAACATCTACGTAAGAATAAATCATTGTATTTGCCCCTTGCTAGAAGCACCCTACTTTATAAAATCACAGATTAGAGTTTTATTTTGAGGGAAAGGAAAATAGAGGTTAATCATTCTCAATGATCCCTGACCTCGGTTCACCAGAAAAAGTTAGTCTAGACATCAAATAATCATTTGAGCAATAATATACATGTTTTGATTTTATAATTTAATTCTCAAGTGGCTAAAAAAAATTAGCAATGGCTCTCTAAGCCTAAGGTGAGATATGTGTGCAGTATAATTCTTTAGAGTTGATTAGAAAGTGGAGTAGAAGAAGGAATTTATACATGAATTGACAGGCTCATGAGAATCCAATCAATCTATGTTTAAGACTTAACTATTTGTTTTCAAGTATATTATATGACATGACAAATATAATTTTATGACTACTCTTTGTCATCCAGAGTATTCAAATAAAGTAAAGAATGCTAATTAAATAAGAAAAAAATCTTTACGGTAAAATTATTCAGATAATCCCATTTGTTAAATAAGATTATGCTTTAAAGCTGATTTATATAAAACTGGGTAACACTACATGTCTATTAGAAATGGGAAAAATAGCATACATGGGAAAAGCCTAGTTAATTCCAAATATATTATTGTTTAGATCGTATTGTTATGAACAGTTCATTCTTCATTTTCAAAGAGGACCTATGACAACACAGAGATTTCTTAACTTTCTCCAGAGATGCTAGTCCTTCTGGAACACCCATACATCTGGATAGCTTATCCAGTCAATTCTCCTATTTGCTAGCTGATTTACATAAAACTGTACACCCCATACATTTAGATAGTTAGATACCCACTAAATTTATTCCAATTTGTGCACCTAGTAAACATGGAGAGAAAACAATTCACTATTAACATAACTTAGGCACTATTTTGCCTTGAATGTAATTTCAGTTGACTTACTTTGTTACTTACAAAAAATCACAACTACTTAGAATCCTTTTGGTACATATAAAACCATGTATTACATGGTGCCTCTGATCCATAATGGCTCTTATAACATGTAACTTTATATTGCCCTGGGCAAGAAACACATAGGTTGTTAATTTGCATCTCCTGAAGGAATTTTCCATACCAGTAATTCCCCAGACAGATGATCTCACAGATCTGGATCAAAATATAAACATCTATTAATTATCATCAGATAACATTTATAAAGCACCTACTATGTGCTAGACATTAATGAACACTTAACAATTCTCTCATGTGATCCTCCAAAGAATCCTGAGATGAGTAATATATGCATGAGGAAACTGAGGCAAACAGAAGTTCACAGATTTTTCATTGTGCAGCCTTATTCTGTATATATACATATCCATAAATTGGAAAGCACAAGATCTAGAGCAAAGAGACCCAAATTACTATTCTAGTCCTTCCACAAAGTTTTACTCTGAGAAATCATTGACTCTTTGAAAGCCTCAGTTTTCTCATCTTTAAAATTTGAATTGGACTGATGCTCACTAGCCCTAAACTCTAACACTTCAGACAAAATTCACAAAACCAGATTAACTGCTTATGAATACACAAATTCTCTGCTCCTGCCAATAATGGGTTTATTGTTCCTGCTATCTCAAATGCATATCTCTGCTATGGGACTTCTGCCCATTCTTCAAGGGACAATTCAAATGCCCCATTCCCTGTCTTTCCATCAGAAATGATTTTTTTGGGGGGGTCACATCCCTCCTTTCTTTGAAGAGATGGGAGAGTAGGGGGATGAAATATTTCCTAAATAATCAGACATGACTAATGTGTTTCTTTGTTTTGATGACCTTTCACTCTCCTTCCCTAAATGTCTTTTATTTTTTATATTTTTTTAAGACAGCTAGGTGAGTCAGGGGACAGCTTAAGGAATTTGGAGTCAGGAAGATCTGAGCTGAAATACAACCTCCAACATTTCCTAGCTGTGTAATTCTGAGCAATTCATTTTACTTTGGTCTGCCTCAGTTTCTTCAGCTATAAAAATGGGAATAATACTAGCACCTACCTCCCAGGATTGTTGTGAAGGTCAAATGAGATAATGTTTTAAAAATGCTTAGTATGGTATTTGGCCTCTGTTGTTCAGTCATTTAGTTATATCTAACTCTTAGTGTTACTATTTGGTGTTTTCTTGGCAAAGATACTGAAGTGGTTTGCCATTTCCTTCTCCACCTCATTTTACAGATGAGGAAACTGAGGAAAGTTAAGCAATTTTCTCAGGATCAGATGACTAGTAAGTCTGAGGCCAGATTTTACTCTGGCCCTCCTAACCCAAGGCCTGAGAAATTGTCATTTATTAAGTGCCTACTAATATACCACAAAGGGTAGTTAGATGGCAAATAAATGACTGTTTCCTCCTCTCCCTTATTACAAGGGATAATTGATAAGGAAAAGGGGAGGGATATTTTTGAGAATGCAGTCAATGTAAGAACAAATGATTAATAAAAGTAAAATTAAAAGGCAATCTTTCAGGGGCAGGTAGTTGGTGGAGTGCATAGAGCACTGGCCCTGAAGTCAAGAGGGACCTGAGTTCAAATATGGCTTCAGATACTTAACTCTTACTAGCTGTGTAAGTCAGAGCAAGTCACTTAATCCCAATTGTATCTCCCCACAAAGCAATCTTTCCCACCTAAAAAAATGGTCTATTTATGCACTATATACAAGTCTTTACTAATGTTTTATAACTTCTCTACCACAAAGTAAGCTCCTGGAGGTTATAGACTTATTAGGGGCACTCAACAAGTATTTTTAAATGAACAAAAAAGTCTAAATTGTGTTTTCAATTAGTTGTTCTCTTCACAGTAAATCCCTCAGGCTGGAAGAAACAAGAAGTTAGGTTACCATTACAAAAGCTATCAAAAGTATAACTCAAACAACCCAAACCTGGGGCGATTTAAAATATTTTAAGGTTCAATTGTCTTGAAGTCCAAATTCAAGCAACAAGCTCTACTCATCGTACCACAATGGTTTTCAAATAAATACCCACTCAAAAACAATTAAGCTGAGGAACCATTTCCAAATTCAGCTCCAAAGCTGACCTCTATACCTTGTGCTATTATAAAGAGTGATGGAGTGTAGTGAGTAGGAATGCCAGAGCAAGCCACTCAAGACAAACAAGGAAAGAAGGAAAGAAAGAATGAATATAAAGGAATGACATTCTCTTTCAGAACATATATCAGCATCCAGGAATCCTCCCAAGCAGGCTATGAATGAATGGAGGAATAGGGTATTTACTACATTTTTTATGAATAACCAGGCTACTAAGTTCACTGGTTCTAACATTCTTAAAAAGGAAAAGATAAATGAAGTGTGGAGTGTCTAATAATGCCTTGATTCAATCATAGTATCTTCAACAAACCAAACCTAGAGTAGGGGAAGCAATATCATTTGCACAATGGTTTCTACTCTCTAGTAACTTTTTAAAATGATTTTTGACTTTTAACTCACTCCCTAAGGAATGATTCATGGCATAACTTACTAATATGGCACCTTTACACAGATCTAGACACAAGCTGTTTGCAAAGATAGCTACATAATTAATTGCTTGTATCCAATTTTATAGCCTGGCAAAAAAAAATCTTAAGAATTTTCCTTAAAGAACTAGCTACAACTGGAGGTGTCCAGTAGACACATTAATTCCATTTACTAACATTTATTAAGTGTCTATAATATGCAAACATCATGTTGCTTTTGTCACAGGACATTAAACATTAAAAAGCAAGCAACAAAGGGTGAAAACCAGAGAACAGAAACAAAGGTTGAGGCAGAAACAAGCAGAGAAGGGGAAAGGAACATGGGGAGAGAGGGAGGGAAAGAAGGAGGAAGACAAAAAGGGAAAGAAAGAAGGAAGGGGAAAGGGAGAAGGGAGGGAAGAGAGAGGGGAAGATAAGAGAATGTGGGACCCAAGGAAGAAGCAAAAATGTTCATTTGACAGTTCTTTCTTTTCATGTATTATTTTGCTGGGCAATTAAAAAGACTGCTGAAAATTGAAGGAGAAAGCTAAACCCTCCATTCTTTAGTTCTTGAGGTAGAAAGAAGAAAGAGAAAGAGTAACATAGGGAGAGGGACAACAGAATTCTGGGAAAGAAAGTCAAGCTTGAAGTCATTCTCAAGCATATTAATGACAATTTCTAAGAAGCAGGTGAGGGTATGTTACCACTCTAGCTTATATAACAACAAAGAACAAGAAACAGGCATGGCCAAGAGAGTGCCTTGGACAGGAGAGCAGCTAATTGCCAAAAAATACCTTCATATTCCTTAGGTAGAAGAGAAAGACCAAAACAAAAACAAAAACAACCCAAAACACCATTAGGGAGAACAAAAGATAATACCAATAAGCAGACCATATGCTCTACAGGTAAACCAGACAAGATCAAGACAAAGCAGAGATGGCCATCAGGCACAAAGGACCTTTTTGATGGTCAGGCACAAAGGACCTTTTTGATGGTCAGTACTTTGATATACTTAAGAGATCTGTGATTTCAACTAGAAAAGAGGCTAAGAAAATAAATTATAATCCAGGCTAACTCATCCTGTCCTACTTCTGTCCAGACCCATCTATCCAACCTGGAGATCCCACAATATAAGCCAGAAGCTTTCTTCTACATCTTGACTGATCAGCATATCAATGGAACATGTGGGTGGTCTGTCACTTATTCCCCGTTTTTTGTTTTATTATTGGGGCCATCATGTGACACTAAACCATAGTTAAGAAAAAGTGTCGTATATGGTTCCCCCCCCAAAAAAACAAAAAACAGAAAAAGGGATTTGTATTTGTTTTACTTTGTTTTCTTAAAAGTGAGAATAAGATTCTACTTATGAAATATATGTTAAGAATAGGAAAATATTTTTAAATTGAATTTTCTATCAATTAATGAGAATTTCTTTTTTCTCCCTAATGGAAAAAGAAAATAAAAACAAATCCTCTAACTAATATGCATAATCTGGCAAAACAGATTCCTGCATTGGCCACATTCAAAACTATATGTCTCCTTCCGCAACCTGAGTTTATTATCTCTCTGTTATGAAATGGATAGTTTATTTCATCAAATATCTTCTAGAATCATGGTGTATCATTACACTAATCAGAGTTTTTAAAGTCTTTCAAAGTTGCTTGTTTTTATAAAGTAACTATTGTTACATAATATTATTCTCTCCTGGTTCTGCCCATTTTATGTTACATGTTCATATAAATCTTTCACCCTTTTCATTTTAAGAAATGAAACACAATAATATCCCACTGTATTCATAAACCATAATTTATTCTGTCACTTTCCACTGATTGGAACCAGTTATTTGCTATGACAAAAGAGCTATATGAGTCCTTTTCCTCTTTATTTGATCTCTTCTGGGTACAGACTTATTAACAGCATTACTGGGCCTAAGAGAATGCACAATTTAGTAATTTCTGGCACTTGATATCAAGTTAAATCTTTGCAATCCAAAGGAATAAAGTGAGACTCCTTCCCAAAGATTTGTTCCATTGGGTGAGATTAAATTGATAAGTTTTCCTCTCCTAAATTATAGAAAAGAGGATCACATTGCCCAGCAGATATTTGATGATTGATTAGAAAGAAAACAGCAGCTCCTCAATCTTGGTTAGGCTTTGATTCAGGTGACTTTGTCCAGTGACAAGCAATGCTGTAAAGAGAGAGACCTCAGAAACTGGCATCTGGCCCTGTGAAAATAGGTCTCTGTGCTTTGTCTCAGCAATGGTTCCTTTTCAAGTGAGGGGGATTAATTTGGAAACCATGATCCTGTGAGTTTTGAAAGATCAAGGAAACATGCAATTGGAAGACACTCTGAGAGCTGAGTCCATCCCAAGTTTTGCAGCCAGCCCAGCATCAATGTCCAGCAGTGGCTGAACACAGCTCAATCAAACAATGAGAAACTTTTAAAAGTCTAAGTCCAGCCTATCCAGAGACCAAGGTGGAATAGAGGAGGTGTGAAATGTTATGGGGGCCAAAAAGGGATGATAGGAGAGATTTTGTGTGCCTTCAAAAAAATCCCTTTATAAAAATGAGAGATGGACAAACAAGAAGAGAGGAGAAGGGAGGAGAGGAAAGGTGGAGAGGTATGAGAAGGAGAGAGGAAGGAATGGAAATGGAGAGGAGGGAAGGAAAGCAGAGAAGACAGGGTTATAAAAGAATAGGGAGAAATCTAAATTCAATAATGGAAATTCCAGGGTAGGAGCATTTGATTATGCCTAGGTTGTCTAAAACTTTTAAGACTAAAGAGCATACTTTCATTTTCAAAAACAGCACTGTTTTATCTGACCTCTCAAATAGATGCTTAGTGATCATCTTCTAGTAGAGGACAAATCTTTGTATTTCTGCATCAACAAAATTAATACTACTCAGAAGCCTCCAAATCTTAAGCTTTAGTACACACTGGGATTCCTGAGGAACAGAGAATGAGAAAATAAGGGAGAAGAGGGAAGAGAACACTGGAGAGCAACTCCAACCTCCCACTGCAACCACTCAGACTGGAGTTAGTTTTTCCTAAGAGAAAGAGCTTAACAATCACAAATTCTTAGGTGTTGGGTTAGGGACAGTACAACAGAGTCTAGCATTCCATTTGGAGCAGAACACATTCCACACTTTCAGACCATGCCAAGGAAACGGAATGCAAGGAAACAAAACCTTCATCTTTTCTTTTCATGAGAATTAAAAGCATTGTGAGGTCTAATTCATCTTCTTTAACACTGGCTTTCAAAGCCAAAAGCCTACTGCATTTAAAGCTTTAAAAAAGCAGATTAGACAAAGGTGAGGAAAGAGTTAGCAGTAAAATTTAGCTAACTTGAGTTCAAAGGATCACAGATTTTAATTTGGAAAGAACTGTGGAGATCACCCTGTCCTCCCTCACCTTTATCCCTCACTCCCTGTTGGTGAACCCTGTTTGACTCTTTGTGACCTCATTTGGAATTTTCTTGGCAGAGATACTGGAGTGATCTACCATTTTATTCTCCAGCTAATTTTACAAATGAGGAAACCGAGGCAAAAAGGTTTAAGTAATTTGCCTGGGGTCATACAGCTAGTAAGAATCTGAGCCTAGATTTGAACATGAAATCTTCCTGACTCTACACTGGACACTCTAACCACTGTGACACCTAGGTTCCCTACCCTGAGCAGATCTGGAAAATGAGATCTAGAGAGAAATGATTTATCTAAGATTACCCAGGTAGTAAGAAACAGACTTAAGATTTGAACCCAGGTCCTTGGACTCTAGAGCCAGCCCTCTTTCCCTTATACCCATCAATCAGTCAGTCAGCATTTATTAAGAGGCCAGATAGTATAATTCTTTCATTTTATTTATGCAATTAGGTGGCACTGGGGATAGAAAGTGAAACCTGGAGTCAGGAATTCTTGAGTTCAAATATGATATCAGACTAGATGTTTGTCTCATTTTCCTCATCATTAAAGTGCAGATAATAATAGCACTTACCTCACAAATGTATTGTGAGGATCAAATGAGATATTACTTGTAAAAGTTAGCACAGTGTCTGGCACACAGAAGCCATTTAATAAATGTTTATGGAAGAACAAATGGAGACCCAGAGATGTTCACCAAATGACTTGATCAACATAGATCACAAGAGAGAACCAGGATTACACCTTTATGCCAATCATACTCAGTTCCCATGACTCCAAGAACAACTGTCTCATACATTGGGGAAACTTTTAAAAAGAAATGCATTTAAGGAATATGGAAATATATTTAAAAGAATTGCATATATTTAACCTATATGGGAATTGCTTGCTGTCTTGGGGAGGAGGCTGAGAGAGGGAGAAAAATTTGGAACACAAGGTTTTATAAAGGTGAATGTTGAAAACTACTTTTGAATGTATTTGGAAAAAAATAAAATACTATTAAAAACATAAAAAGAAGGCATCACAACAAAGAATCACTCCTTTAACTTAGCACTTGTGTATTGGCACATGGCATGTAACCTGTTCTTAGAAACCATTTTGTCCCAAATGCAAAATACAAATTTAAGTTCTTTCCTACTTCAAGTTTTATTTTTAATATGAAGACAATAATTACATATTTATAGGTCACCAGTTGACATAAATGATGCCCCAAGCCTCTTAAAGGTTCATGCATTTAGGGTAGGGAAGATAAAGTAATTCATCCGATTAAGAAACAGAAGAGCCATCCTTTGTATATGAGCTCCCACTCATCTCTTCATTCACCAATAAGTCAATCATCGCATTTTACAGGAGGAGACTGAGATTCCAAGAGGAAAGGTGAGTGTTCAAAGTCAATACTGGTAGCATGAGGCATAGCTGGGATTCAAATTCAGATCCTTGAACTCCAAGTCTGGTACTCCAACATGAGGCAGTTGGTAATGCAATGAATAGAGTCCTTCACCTGCACACAAAAAGGCCTGAGCTCAAATTCGTTTCTCAGATTTTTTTTTTCTTGTAGATACGATTGTTCTTGCACAGCAAGATAAGTGTGGAAATATGCATACATATATTTGACTTGTCAAGTATTTTAATATAATTAACATGTAGTGAATATCCTGCCATCTAGGGGAAGGGAGGGGGCTAGGGGGGGAAATTTGTAACGGAAAGCTTTGTAAGGATCAATGTTGAAGGATTACCCATCCATATGTTTTGCAAATAAAAAGCTTTAATAATAATAATAATAATAATAATAAAAGAACATGCAAGCATGACATTATGCTAACAAAGACAAAAGAGAAATAGTGTCCTCCTGCCCTCATAAGCTTATACTCTAATTATGGTCTGCTAGAATAGTTCCTTTTTTAAAGACTAGATTTAAAGACAAGATTAAAAGAGATCATCAATGGGTAGTAGAGTTGAAAGGTACCTCAGTGCAGTCTAATTCTGTCATTATGAAAAAGCTGAGACCTAGAAATGTTAAGTAAATAAATACAGCAGTCTATCCTACCTCATACATACAATTACATATAATACATCTATATTTTATTTATACCAGCTTATTCACAACTCATGAAGTAGTACTAATAATAATTCTATTAAGACTAGTATTTACATAGCACTTAAAATTTTTCAAAGTGCTTTATCACTATTATCTCATTTGATTCTCACATCCCACAGGGTAGTCCAGGTCACACAACTAGTAAAAGTTAGAGGTAGGAACTGAATTCACATCTTCAGGTCTCTGAATCTAACACTCTATCTGTGCCCTAATCTAGCTAGCTAACTGTTGAAATAATGAACACTCTTGGTAAGCTTATGAGTTTTCTTTGGTTAGACTAACATTGTCCAATTTTAAGCATTAAGAATGTGCCCCTATTGTAACATCCATTCTATTATACATAATTTAAAGATCTTCAAAACCCTTTTTATATAGACTGAAAAAAATAACATCTAAAGATACTATCCCTATATAGTCATATATAGTGATAAAAACCAATCAAATTCAACAATCACTTATTAAGTGTTTACTATGTTTGAGGCCTTATGCTTTTAGCTCTCAGCCCAGTGCTCATTCTAATATATGATCCTACCCTTGCTTCAGAATAGTGTACATAAATTCATAGATGAGAAATCAATAGCAATCTATCAAAGGAATTAAGAGTAGGAATATTTAGAAGAACATCACTAGTAAGGCTGTTATCTTTTGGAGAAAGAGGGAAGAAAGATGACAGTTTCCAACAAAACAATCTTGGACTTGATATTCAAAGACAGAACATTTGGTTGGATGGTCCACTTGACTAATTGAATATGACAATTTTAAAATGCCCTTACCTTTAATAAATCTACAAGTATTTATGAAGGACCTAATAAGTGCCAAAAACCATGGGTATACAAAGGGAAAAAAAATGAAAGTTTCTGCCTTCAAGGAGCTTATACTCCATATGAAGAGACATCATGTACATAAGTATATGAAAAACGTTTAGAAAATAAATACAAAGTTATTCATACTAAAAATACCAACTTGTCTTCACTTGGTTTACATCTTAAAACTGGAGCTAGGAAGATGCATGACATTGTATTCATGTATATCACAATGATATACTTATTGCCTGACTATGTGGTATCTAGGGCAAGCATCAGATATGTGCCACAGCTATGCTCACAGGCAAAGACTCATTTCTAATATAATGGGAGAGACTGATAATTGTGGTTATGGCAACTGTTTAAATCTACTTCACATAATACATAGCTCCCTTCAAACCAATGAAAATGTGAGAATCTTGTTCCAAAAAAAAATATATGTCAGAACATAAGCTGTCAAAAACACTGGGTCACCTTGCACTTGGAGAGACCCAAAAATAATCTTTCCTTTTCACATCCCTACAAATTCTATGCCAAATATAGAACCAGAAAGGATCTCAGATGTTCTAGTCCAACCCTTTCATTTTATAGAGAAGGAAAATGAAGCATAGGGAGGTTAAGCCCAAGGTCATACTGGGAAAGAAGCACCTATGCTAGATTTGAACTCAAGTCCTCTAACTAACTCTGGAATCTGTTCTTTGCATCAGCTTTTCACAGTCAGATGGAGGGAGAGGAGGAAATAAACCTAAGCCCTCTTAACCCTTCAAGAACCTTCTTAAAAAAAAAGAATTCCTAATCTTGTCTTATTTGGGATGTTACCAAGTTGAAAGTATTGGGAATTCATGGAATCTGTCAACAAGCAGAAATCTTTTGGCATAAGACCCAAAAGTATATAAGGGTGGCTTGCCAATACTGGGTGTGGGAATAGTGCAGGGATAAAGTCATATGTATGATGGGGGCTTGGGAAAGGAGTGGGAAATGAAACTAGGCAACCAGTGTGAGGAAACATGGCTAAAAGACAGAAACCCACAGCTAAATATTTACCTACTTCATTTTTTGATTTAGTCTGGGCTGCCAACATATTTTGAAACAAGATGTTTATCCAGGAGAAATGAATTGGCTTGGTCTTAGAAGGTACATTCTATTCAAACTGTTATATTTTGACATGCATATGGGTTTGAAGAAGCTTAAAACTACCTAAAATTTCACCTTTCCCTGTTCTAAGTACATCAATATGATGCTCTAAGCTAGAATAAAATATAGAATAACCAGCATAGCAAGGAGATATACTTTAACAAGCATGCGATTTTAGTATGGAATAATGGGAGGGGAATTCAGGAAGGGTATCAGCCTTTTCTTTGGCCAGGAATGTTCTAAGAAAGCAAGCGGTGAGCCTTTATTGTCTGTGTCAAAGAAACCACGAAAACTTTTTAAAAAAAGTTTCCATCTTTCCAGGCAATAATAATAATATAATAAATGAATACTTGTTAATGGATAGTTTAGGGAAGGACCAATGAGGATGAGAAGGAGATTAAAGACTAGCTGAAAAAATATTTTCCAAAAGTACAAAGGCAAATTAATTTAACTGAATGCAGCCCCTTAGGAAAGAAAAGACTCAAGTCCTCCAGTAACAAAGGCAAGGGGCCAGCCCTAAGGCAGAAAGCCAAATGCCTCTTCACAGATTTTAATGTCTGTGCAAAAAAAAGCACCAGACAGAGGATGGATTATTTTGACATCACTGGCATTCTGATAAATTATTTCACAACTACAAACATTAGTAAAGTACAAAATAATCTTTAAGAATATAAGCTCTAGGAGGATAGGCATATTTTACATTTTTCCAGTATCTCATAAAATGTTGGGCACAATGTAGCTGTGTGTCGATAAATATTTCCTGACACAGAAAAAAAACCCCCACCATTATATAGAAAGTTCTAGAAATGAACCTGATATTATACAATATGAAGTCTGTACATTTGAGGAACTGAGCTGAAGTAAATTTTAGAAAAAAAATTTCAATGCCTTATTCTTTATTACTGTGTCCAAAAAGGAATTCTACCAAATATCATCAATGTTAAGATTATTCAAATCATCATTATTTTTAAAAATCCAAAGTGTTTCTCTGCTTCACCTAAATCTTTTGCAGTTCTAATTTCCATTTCAAAATGAGATATTTATGTTGAGGTAAAGGACATAAGAGATTTACAAAATCAAAAAGAATTCATAACTCCTACATTTTTAATCATCCATCCTCCCAGTGTATGATTTAGTCCATAATTCCCATGAGAAAAATGAAGAAAGTTTTGAAGAACGACTTATTCCCAATGTAAATCTCCAGCAAGCCTCTGTCAATCATGTAAGTTTTTTTGCCCCTGGTTAGCCTTTCCCTACCTCAAGCCTGAAAACTACAGTACTATTTAATTGCTTTGTGACTTCACATTTTATTAAAAGGCAGAAAAAAACAATGGGAGCTCAAACAGAGAGATAAACCCTCCACAGTAAATTGTCCCCCTTAAGCAATGAAACTTGCCTCTCAAATGTAATAAGATGAGCATTGTGCAAACCCCAAACAAGGAAAATTCTGCATGCTAAATTCACAACCTTTATTACTGACAGAAATCTTACAGTTCTCTAGAGCACAGCACTACAGATCAGAAGGCATTTTACACACCTACATGTTCACACCTCAAGTTGGTGTGAAAGGCTGTACTCACAACCCAGTGAGTCACTTTTCACACTGGCTATCCAGCTTATCTTCCATCTTTTAAAGCAAAAAAAGAAAACAGGAAAAGTAGGGGAACAGAGATTTTAGAATGAAAGGAGGCAATGGGTAATTTTACATCCTTCCCATACTAAAATTATGGATTACAATTCTACCTCAGCAAGAAAAAATTTTCCTTTCAAATGTGGGGATTTCTTATATTTTCCTCAGTTTCCCTTTTAAGTCCTTCTTCCATCCTTAATAAATTAGCTAGAGAAACTATTATCAAATTATATGACATTTTTGGATAGGTATAGAACTAAGTAGTTCTGGGGAACTACTTTACAGACTAACCTAGCCTCCATCCTCTTGCATGAATAAGAAAATGGGATTGTGATAGGGTTCAACTAAACAAAGAAATAGAATCGTCTCTGTCTCTTTCTCTCTCTCTCTCTCTCTCTCTCTCTCTCTCTCTCTCTCTCTCTCTCTCTCT
>JAJPUD010004312.1:148066-203130 GCA_023553655.1 Myrmecobius fasciatus
TCTCTCTCTCTCTCTCTCTCTCTCTCTCTCTCTCTCTCTCTCTCTCTTTCTCTCTCTCACACACACACACACATTCTTCAGCTTTATATCTTATAAATATTTCTCCTGATAACAACAATATTCCATCTCATCCTCAGAAGCCAATTTAAGATGACAGAACCTATGTACTTTCCTGGACAATAAAATACTTTCTGAACTAGAGGCAAACTTCTTGGGACTCAAACATCAAAAACTAAAATATGTAAAGCTAATTGAAGAAGTATTCTTAAACAGTCTTATATTTTTTAAAATTTTAAACAATGTTTGCACCCAATACTATAGAGGATACAAAGCAGAAGACACAACACAATCTGTGCCCCCTTTGATTACTTGGATCACTAATTTTTCATTTAATGGTGCATGTTTGTCTTTTCTCTGTAGTTCCTATCCATATAATAAATGTCTTCTCAGGGATTTGAGGTTGATAACCACTCATAAGATTTTCCATTGTTACAAAAATGAAGATGGTACAAGCCTGTACAACATCCACTGATACAAAAGTTCAGAAACAGCCTCATGGTACATCCCCTTTCCATGCCCTGCTATTAAGACTCCCAATGAGAAAAGTATTAAAACCTAGAAAGTAGCCAATACAGGTGTGTTTGTGTGAGTTCATTAGCATGTGCAGCATTATTTATTTAGAACTGGAAGAGACCTAGAACCTCCAATTACAGGTGAAGAAACTAAGGTCCAGTGGGTGGGTATAACTTGCTTATGATCACCAAAGTTAAGTGGCAGGGCTGGGATTTGAACTCAAGGCACCGGGTTTCCGATCAAATTCTTTCTCAAGTCATCAACTATTGACATTCCGTATACTCCAACAGCTAAGAGAAATGGTAACTAGACCTTTTTGTAGTGGCTAGAAACTGGAAACTGAATAGATGCCCATCAATTGGAGAATGGCTGAACAGATTATAGTATATGGATGCTATGGAATATTATTGTTCTATAAGAAACGACCAGCAGGACGATTTCAGAGAGGCCTGGAGAGACTTGCATGAACTGATGCTGAGTGAGATGAGCAAAACCAGGAGATCATTATACACAGCAACAAGACTATACGATGATCAATTCTCATGGACATGGCTCTCTGCAACAATGAAATGTTTCAAACCAGCTCCAATTGTTCAGTGAAGAAAGTCATATACACCCAGAGAGAGGGATGTGAAATGTGGAACATAACATAACATTTTCATTCTCTCTGTTGATGTTTGCTTGCATTATGACTTTTCCCTTCTCCGATTTTTCTTTCTTGTAGATACGATTTTTCTTGCACAACAATGATAAGTATGGAAATATGTATACATATATTCGATTTGTCAAGTATTTTAACATAATTAACATGTAGTGGACTTTCTGCCATCTAGGGGAGGGGTGGGGAGTAGGGGGGAAAATTTTTTAACGGAAAGCTTTGTAAGGATTAATGTTGAAGAATTACCCATACATATGTTTTACAAATAAAAAGTTTTAATAATAAATAAATAAATAAAAATTTTTGAGAGAGAGAGAGAGAAAGAGAGAGAGAGAGAAAGAAATGATAGCTAGAGTGAAAAACTTAAAATCAGGAAATCCTGAGTTCAAATCCTATCTCAGACACTCCCTAGCAGGGTACAAGCTTAGCCTCAGTTTCCTTATATACATAAAGGAAGCTACCTCTAACATGATTGTTGTAAGGATCAAATGTGCTAAATGCATAAGTATTATGTAATTGTTATATTATGTACTCACAAATAAGTCTAAAATAACTGATTTTGTGCAATTCTTTAGTCATCACCATAAATTCAAGATTACAGAATACTAGAACCAGATCTTAAGAGAATAAATATCTAATCTAAACTTTCATTTTATAGATCAATCAACTAAACAACCCAGAAAAAGGAAAGGACTTGATCAAGGTGAGACCTAGAACTAAAACTCAGGTCTTCTGGATTCTTACTTGA
This sequence comes from Myrmecobius fasciatus, assembly GCA_023553655.1. Classification (NCBI taxonomy): domain Eukaryota; kingdom Metazoa; phylum Chordata; class Mammalia; order Dasyuromorphia; family Myrmecobiidae; genus Myrmecobius; species Myrmecobius fasciatus. Next base: position 150,046 of record JAJPUD010004312.1, read on the forward strand.
ATGTTCTTTCACCTATAACATGAGGCACCTTCCCAAGATCCCTAGTTTAAGAGAAAGGGAACCTAAAACCTCTCTGGCCAATCCATTCTTCTGTGTAGCTCTACTTGTTCAATTCAATTCCACAAATAATAAATTATACTCAAGGCACTGGAAATAAGAAAAAGCAAAATGTTTTTAAGGAAGTTTTTTGTTTTTGTTATTTTCCCCCTTCTATTTCTGTTTTCTAAGGGCAAATAAAATAAATCTAAATCCTCATGTGAGAGTCCTTCAAATATTTGAGGATAAGCAGCATGTCTCCCTAAAGAAAGCTTCCAAATCCAAGGTTTATGAACTATTTATTTTTAAAAATATTTTAATAATGTAATCCTATATATCTTATTTTATGCATTTAAAAGCTCTGCATAAGAGGTCTACAAATATTGCCAAAAGGTTCTGTGATAGAAAAAAAAGTTAAGAATCCTCAATCTAAACTTCTTCTCCAGACTAAACATTTTCAGTTCCCCCTCCCAGAAGGTCTTCAAGCAAAGAAAGGATGACTTAATTAAACAAAATATTCTTAATTAGATACTAATTGAATTTGAGCAATGAAAGCCTAATTCTCAAATGGATCAATCCCAAATAAAAATTCTGCAGGAAAAACCTACAATCCTCATCATTTAAAAAAATAAAACAAAAAACCAAAAATCCAACCTTATAGCTTAGCTCTCTGGAACACAGTGCCATAGATTAGAATCTAAACTATTATAGCTACAGGTTTTCTCAAGTTGGTATGAAGAGAACAGTCCAATGACTCACTTCCTCACCCAAGCTCATCATCCCCAATTTATCATTCATTCTTAAAAAGAAAAAAAGAAAAAAGGGCAAGGAGAATGTTGAATGAGAAGTAGGGGTGAATAATTTTCAATCCTTTCCCCTTTTTTCCCAAACCAAATTTATAATTTATTAGAAGACAATTCTATTTTGGGGCCTCTAAAGTACCTTCAGACTAAAGATTCTAATATCAAAGTCAGATAAAGCTTAATTAGTGTAAATTAGCATTAATATCAAATTATCTGTGTTTAGATTGATATAATCATGGCTTAACATTAACCTATGGGGTTATCCACACTTATTTAACTTATGAATTTCTTGAAATTCTGCATAAAGCAGAATACACTTGGTAAAGGTATTAATTGGCCCAACCATTCTGGAAAGCCATTTGGAATTGTACTAAGAAAATGACTTAAATATTTATACTCTTTGATCTAGAGATTTTTACTAAATATTAGACTTACTATTTTGAAGAGTTCAAAGATAGAAAGAGCCATATGCACCAAAACATTTATAGCAGTCTTTTTATAGCAGTAAAGAACTGTCCATTCACCGAAGAATGGCTAAATAAATTGTGGTACATGAATATAACGGAATTACAGAATCAATATTTAAAAGAAATTAATTCAGGCTATTCACTGGAAGGTCAAATACTGAAGCTGAAATATTATGACCATATAATGAAAAGACAGGAATCATTGGGGAAAAAAATCCTGATGTTAGAAAGGAAGGGAAGGGAGAGGAGAGGGGAAGGATGTTAGAAAGGGAGGGGAAGAGGGAGAGATAAAAGGAGGGAGGAAGAAAGGAAAAGAAATGGATTCATAAGCCAAAATCGGTATGTTAATTTTTCTACAATTCCAAAAACTAGAACTTTTTCAGAAAACAGCTTTGACCGTTATCTTCTATTCTAACTTCATGGTTTTTCTATTCCCTTCAAAGTCATCTCAAATAGGCTTTACTCTCTAGAAAGTTGTAGTTGACTTGCTTTCGTCACATCTGACTTTTTCTGACTCCATTTGAACTAAGCCCAGGCAAATAATTATAGAGACCTATGCCCTACACATTTTCAACAGTCTTACAAGCACAGGAGCAAATTCATTATACCTGACATAAGTTCAAAGAATTAAAGCTATTTGTTGTGAAATAAGATCAGAAAAGTTCTTTTCACTGGATGCTGACATTTCATAAACAGCTTTGAAAAACAACCAAATACTCCTAAAATTAAGACTAATTATCTTCAACTGATCTATACCATGGACTAAAGAGAAAAATTCTTTGTTAAAAAGTCAAAATGTTATTTTTAAAAGTCTGAAACAATTTACAGCCAGACTTTCTCCATTACATAAAAAGTGAAATATTCTTTTCTTTAAAAAAAAAACCATTAAAAAGACTGCTTAAAAATGGCAACTTCACAAATATGAATGTAGTTGCTTTATCTCCGTTTTTCTTTGTTAACAATGGCTTTATTTCTTTCACGTACGTGTTTGCCATGTTGGATGGTATAATGCAATTCTTAGGATAAGGGGTTAATCTGATTAGCATTTCAGTTTTTTGTTAACTTGAGCTAAGTAATGAAAAATTTCATTCTTTTGGACCAAAACACATGGTTCAATTCTAATCCTACATATCTTTATGAATACATAAATGCTTATTTAGTAAAATAAACTGTAGGAGGATGTGACATAGATGCCTGAGACAGAAAGAGAATAATTTAACATGATCCTAAACCAAAAATAAACCTGATTTTGAATTACAAAATCATACCACAAAAAAACCTACCTTATTTGTGTATATTAAAGATTTTTAAATCAATTATTGTTTCCAAGTCAATATCAGCTGAAAGGAAATAAATGGCTCAGTAAAACAGTCCATCCAGTTTCCTGAAAATCATCCTGAAATTGAAAAGAAAAATATCATTTAGATACATTATAACATATTTCAAGTAAGATGTATATAAAATAGTATTAAATCAAGCACCAGAAAAACATAATAATTAAATGTAATACAGCAAAACCTCATTAGCTTATAGAAATTGGTGTAAGATATGACAAAGAAATGCCCAGGGGCAAGCCTTGATAAAAGAAGATTTCTTAGGATTATCAATTCTATGGTCAACTTCTCCCAGAAATGCTCAAAAAAAAAATTGGGGAAGGTTTCCTTTCCAAAGATGGAATCTTAGGTCCATTGCTTTTCTAGTTTAAATAATTCTTAAGTATCCATTCCTGGATGAAGTTCTTTCTTCAAAACAGCCCAATACTAGCCAACTACTGAGATCATGGCCTCACAGGCTCTCTTCTCCCTGACTTTGAATTCCACATGATCAACACCAAATTTATGCTCTGGAGAACTGGGTTTAAATTCTGGACACTAGGGAAAATACTGACAAACTGGAATTTGTTCAGAAAAGGGTAAACCAGAATGTTGTGGGAAATTGAAAGCCTGCCATAGTGGGATAATTTATTTGTAGGCCTAGAGAAGACTTATTGGAGACATCGTTGCCTTCAAATATATGAAAGATTGCATTGGGTTTCCTGTGCTTGGTGCCAGAAGACAGAACTAAAAAATAATGAAAGTTGAAATTGAAGAGAAGCAAATTTTGGCTTGAGAAGGAAAGTTTTCTCACAATTACAGCTTTCAAAAAGAAGAATGGATTCTACATTATCTTCTCTAACCTTGGTTGAGTGATCGATTGTCTCTAAAATATGTGAAGGAAAATATTTCATATATTGATATTGACCTCTGAAGCGCTGCCCAGCTCTGAGATATTGTAAATCTATCCGAGTTATATACACCAAGCACTTTTCTACACCAAACAAATTAGTTTTTAATTAAAAGATATTTTTGACCTTTCACTAATTGCTTCATGAATTTAAGTGTTATTTCCCAACTATTTATTAAGTTTTTTGATCATGGAGTCTTATATTATATACATAAAATAGTAGTGAGAACATCAGTGACATAACAGTATGAGCTGGGTGGTGTTTTAACATGTACTTCATGTATAGAATAAAATAATGTAATTTCCAGAAGTTTTGACAAACAAATTTTACAAAATGGAATTCAAATAAGTTAGTGACTCTTTTTAAATTCAGGTAATATTTTCTTGTAATTACTTATGAGTTATAAGATATAAACTATCTAATTTAAGGAATTCTTAAGTAGTTATCTATTATCTAATACATTACCCATCTAAAATATTACCATAAAAACCCTAAAATTATTTCAATATTTGTAGAATACCTACAAAGTAATTCTTTTCTTGAAGCAAAGTGCTATTTACTTTAATTATTTTTGGGAAAAAAAAGTATTTAAATGTTGGATTCTGAAAAATCTCTTACTTATAAATGTTTACACTTTGAAGTAAAGTTTATTTATCAAGCCACACTTTTTTCCCCATTTGAAAGAGGTTAAGTACAAAAGGCTAGCACAAATAATGATATTATTATGTACAGAAATCTGGGACCTCTGACAACCTAGGGGATGAGTAGTACTAGGAGTACCTGGGATTATAATCCAAAGGCAAATATGTAAATGCATTCCTTTAATAATACATGTAATATCAAACTGCATCAGCTTTACGATCTAAATCAGAGTTCTAAATATGACAGAATTGGCAAATAATATGGCACAGAGTAAAATAGCTGCCCCACATTATCATGATTACAGTCATTCCTTCCACATCAAAGGCGTTAAGAGGCATAGCACCTCCATGGTCTGGAAAATTCATGTAAAATTTTTTCACTCTCCCTTTGTATCAGAGAAATATGAATTGCCATGCTATTAAAAAGATAAAATGCTGATGTTATATAATGCTATGCATGTATGTTATACTTTTCTGAGTTTCTAAAGTTCTTCTGTCACCTGCTGGCTTCTGCATGTTATCTGTGACTTCTGCAAAACTCCTAAAATAGTTCCATCTAATTTCTTATGCTCACCCACAAAATATCAAAACCACAATGAGGAAAGTTATGATGTGTAAGGGATAACTATTATCTTTTGTTTTGTACTGTGCAAATAGATAGTTAATTAGGTACATAATTAAGCATTGATAATGGCAGACATTTATATTGTCTTCTAGGATCTATAGTTTGTTCTCTCTCTTTCTCATATATCATTTGATCCCTGTAACAATCTTATTAGGTAAAGTGCTGTTACTATCATCCCCATTTTACAGATAAAGACATCAAGGCACAGAGTGTTCAAAGTTTATGATCATACCACTTTTTGTGTATTAGAGATGGTATTCAAACCAGGTCTTTCCAGATTCCAAAGTAATCACTCTTAAACCCTATATTGTGCCATTTATTCAATACATTTAAATTTATTTATTTAAACATATTTATTTATTAGTAATAATTCACTTAGAAAATTCTTTAAGGTTTACAGTATCCCCTGACAATAACCCCATGAGGCATTTATTTTCCCCAAAGTCAGGCCATCAGAGATAGAATTCAAACCAAGGTTTTTCTGAGCTCCAAATCCAATACTCTCTATTACATAAGGTTAAAGTCAAAGTATTGGGGGTGGAGATGAGGGAAGCAAGAATAGTGTGGAGTGTCTGCTTAGACCAGAGTTTCTTAACCTCTTTTCTGTTGTGGTATTGTTTGGTGAAGCCTATGCAACTGTTTCTCAAAGTAATGACTTTATTGAAAATTTCTTAATTGATGTTAAGTGATACATTATATTTGGGAATTAAGATGTAATTTTTTTTCATTCAAGTTCAGAGACTCCCTAAAATTTTCACCTCTCTTTCTCTCTACCTACAAATCACTAATCAGATCCAGCATTTTGTAATTGGTCTCCGTGCTTCAAGTGTCCCCTTCCCAAAACATCCTCCAACACAGATACTACATACAAGTGTGACCATGGTAGTCCCATATTCAATAAACTTCAATGGTTCTGTACTTCTTTTAGGAAGAAATACATAAAATCCTCCACTTGGAATTTAAAGCCTTTCAAAAACCTTATCTAATCCTACCATTTTGCTCTATATCACTAATACCTTTTACACACAATAGAATCCAGTCAAATGGGCTTTCCAACAGTTTCTTCCAGTACCTTGTTAGATTCTATTTATTTGAACTGGATGTTCCCCATACCCAGAATGTCCTCCCTCCTTACCTCTGCAACCTTAATTTCCTTCAAGATTTAGCTTTCTCCAGACTCCTTTCCTTTTCCCTCTATTTGTTATTGCTTTTATCCCTAAATAATAGCAGATGACATTTGTTCTGTGTGTATATATGTACATGTGTATATGGATGTCTATGTATATAGGCACATGTATGTATATATAGATAGATATGCTTATGTATGGGCATATATATGTGTGTATATGTATGTATGGAGATGTATATGTCTATTGGCACATTTATGAGTGTTGTGTATAGAGAGATGCATGCATGTGTATATAAGTGTTATATATACCCTTGCTCTAGGCAAATGAGAGCCTCCAATCTAATTTAAATCAGTAGGCTAACCAACAAAATCTAAAATAAGTTGAGCCAACAAATCAAAAAAGCCTTCTAGTTAGAAATTTTGCTACTTACCACTTTGAGTGACCTAATAATTTGCAGCTGTTGGGTTTTTCTTTTGTTTTGTTTTGTTTTTGCCCAAGCATCATTTATACCACAACTAATTAAACTAGGTATTATTTCTAAACAGTGTCAACCATAGTGTGTGAGAGGCCCCATTGTGCCTTGTCAACAGCATTGTTTTGCATTTCCTCCTATTATGTGGCCTGGGACAAATCATTTTGCTTTTCTAGACCTCAGTTTCCATATCCACAAAATCCAGGAGTCAGCCTAATAGCAGCATCTAACACACCTTTAAGACTCAGGTTGAAATGTTGTTTCAGATATTATTTCAATAGATCAGAAGGAACATGGTATTGTGGCCTGTGGCCTCTCAGTCAGAAAACCTGAGTTCAAGTCTCTCCTTAATAGTGACTGGCAACCAGCCTGGCTCTTGACAAATTATAGTACTTTTCAGAGGCAAGCATGTGTCTTGAAACTATAAGTTGTAGAATAAAAAGGCAAAGATCTGCATAAGCAGAGAGAATTTCTACATCAAGAATACCCTCCAAGCATCAAAATCACAAACCAAATATTAGATTTTCACAACAAATACTATGAAGTTTCATCCATTCCATTTTAGGGTTAAGGAGGCTAAGGCTCTTATGTGAAGTACCATTTGAACATAACTCTTGAACTTAACTCGAAGATCAGGGAGCCTTTCACTAAACCATCCTTTCCAGCTGTGAATCTGGTAATCCTATAACCTTATGTTAGTCGTTTCATCTCTCTGCACCTCAGTTTCCTTATCTGTAAAAATGAGAACAGTTGTGCTACCCATATCTCTCAACATTTTGTTTCAAGAAATGTGTTGGTGTCAACAAGTTATCAACTTTAAGAGAATAGCATTGACATAGGGCTCTCCAACATTACTCCAAAACATGTTTTCCTTTTATCAGTACTACCACCACTATAACTACCTTCCCACCCTTGCTTTAATAATTCTGCCAAGGGCAAAATATATTATTCACCTCATAATCCCCCCATGATCTTAACTACTTTCTATACTGAATTAGCCTTTCTATCCTGCCTCCTTGGAAATGCCTTCCCTTATTAAATTGAAATTTTAGTTTAAAAAAAAAAGCATCCAGTGACACTTCTCCAACAGAATATATACCTGAATTTAAATGGTAAGAGAATAGCAGCACAGCCTTCCTATATATAATAATGCTTTATGTGCAGCTTGTAATGAAATTCTAGAGGAACATATAGTTGCAGTTAGCTAATTTGTAATTAGCTAGCTGCACAAGTGAACTTTTTTTTAATACTATGGAAAGGCCCGTTTCATTCTATAAGAATCCACCTGAATTAGAGCTCCCCAAATGCTTTTATTATTTAATTTTCTTTTCTTTCAAAATTCCATAGTTGTACAATTGATGTCCTTTAGGGAAACCAGGCTGCAAAATGAATGTCAGACTAAGGGGTAGATAATTGGGTCACAAGAAACTGGTGATGTTTATTTACAGTTATTTCATAATCACTAAGAGGACAGAAAGGGCAGCTAGGTAATGTAACAGACAGCGCACTCAGCCTAGAGTCAAGAAGACATCTTCCCGAGTTCAAATCTGGCCTCCAACATTTACTAGGTGTATGATCCTGGGCAATTCATTCAACTCTGCAGGCCTCAATTTCCTCATCTATAAAATGAGTTGGAGAAGGAAATGGCAAACCACTCTAGTATCTTTGCCAAGAAAACCCCTAATGGGCTACGAAGAGTTGGACATGACTTTAAATAACTGAACAATATTAACAAAAAGAGGGTTGAAGATCATAAAACCAGATGAAAAGAAGTACCCTGTTCCAAGTCATCTTTTTACAGGAACTCACTAGCCTCTTTAAAAAAAAAACAACAAAAGTAAGATAGAGGGTCATCCCACCACAATTAAATATTCTTTATTTTATTGCAAAATCTTGCTCATTCATTAAAAACATCTGCAGAATCTTCAGTTTTCCAAAACAGCTCTGGCCTGGGAATTGGCTGAAATAAAAGCAGAACCATAAAAAGAAAACTGAGGTTACACCTAACAAGGGATCACGGCTAAGAAGAGATATTCCACAAAGAATGGCCATTTCAGCCTAGGGAAGGAAGAGAATGCTAATTGGCCAGCAATTATCTTCCAGAGGGCCAATTTTTCACAAGAAGGCTGAGAAACTTTGGGCAGAGGACAGAAAAGACAAGAAGGAAGAAAAGCAGCATGGGAGGTGCTGATAGGGCAGCAAGCCTTTGGAGAAGGCTGTCTTTGGAGAAGACAGCCAGCAAAGAGAGACCTGGTTTACAGAGTAGGGCCATGTCTCAGAGCCTAGTCTTATTAATATGTGTTTCTTCACCTGTAAAATGAGAAATGAGGGAGGCCGGGTGAGAGAGGAGTGTGGAACAGGTGGCCAGTAGGGTATCTTCTCACTCCATAATTCTATATTAAACTCAAAGCATATTAATCACAGGAGGGAGGTTGTTCCATGATTAGCCATTAGTATAGCTTAGCTTAAAGAAACAGGGTATCTGGTAATACTGGCCTGCCCATGTTACTCACAGAATCAAAAGAAGGGCCACATGAACAACAATTACCATTACTAGTATTATTAACACCAAGTTATTCTTCCAGAAGGTGGAACTCTGAGTAAAAACTTAAGCTTAATATTCTCACTTAATTTTTTTCTTTGGCAATATGACTAATATAGAAATGTTTTGTAATATTTCACATGTGTAACTGATATTTTGTGGGCCTTCTCAGTGGGTGGGGTAGGGGTGAAAAAGGAGTGGGAGAGAACTTGGATCTCAATTTAAAAAGAAAAGAATGTTAAAAATAAATAAATCATATATTTATTTTTACGTATTTTAAAATTTTCAAATTGTTATCAATATTAATTAAGCAGTATTTACACAAGGATTTAAGGCTTCCTTATGAAAACTCCGAGTTATTTTTTGATGATAATAATGATGATAATCTCTACATTTATATATACTTTTTGAAATTTCACTTTTAAAAATTTTTTATTATATTTCCAATTACTAAAGAATCTCTAAGTTCAGAAGGAGCAAGTTCTCTTCAAAATAATTAGCATAAATGTTTGAAGTGATAAGGGATAGGTAATAATTTTTTTAATTCCCTTATAATCATTAAAATAGAAGAAATGAAAATTAAAATTCTGGGGTTTGACTTCACATCCAAGAGGAAGAGATAGGTAGCATGAAGTTAGATGGAACAAAAATCAAGGGGTATAGGAAAATGCTGACACGGAAAGAGAGATTAATTCTCTCAAAACTGAGCTGATCCTAAGGTATTTCTGCTTAGAGATCATAGATCTAGCCTAGGAGAGTCCTTAGATATTATCTAACTCTCTCATTTTATAGGTAACTTAGTTTCAAAACTAAGGCCCAAGATCACAGGGCAAATAAGTAGATGAGGGATCTGAACCCATGTCCTATAGCTTCAACCAGTTTTAAACTGAGCTGTTAGTTTGAAATATAATTATACAAAAGCATACTGTGAGAGTGCTTCCAAGAACAGCTTTTTAAATATGATTTACTTTGTCACCCTGTGAGAAAAAAAAAATCTCTTTTAAAAACAACAACAAAGGACAGGCTGATACATCTATTTCGAAGATGACTATCAAACTTCTCTATGAAATAGAGAGTTTTCATGGTATGCAATAATGGAAAAAGAGGCCAATGTTCCCCCAAGTGTCCTACTCACTTGAGGCAACTTGGAAAATTGTGCCAAAGTAATGTTCTCTCAAGCTTCAATCAACTATCAAGAGGATTACCTGTAGTATTTCAGTGAAGGCAGTTAAGGATCTGGCAATCTGCCCACTCACCAGCCTAGAGTTTCTACAGCCTTCAGGAAGGTTTAAGGCACAGATTCTCCTCAGTTCTCCCTTCAGCAGTGGACCCTCTAAACATTCTAGTTTAAAATTCAATGCTATGCTAAAAAAATAAAAATAAAAAAAAAATAGTGATTCCAATTTCTAGCAATACAAATTGTAAAGATGGGGCTCCTATAATGTAAAGCAGCAAAACTCAGGAGGCAGATTCCAGGGTTACAAACACTGGTTTCTCTGAAAGAATATATTGGAATCAATTAGGCGACTTCCCATCAACTCTTCGTGCCCTTCAGAGCCAGTCTTTCTCCAAGTAACTCATGACTTTCTACAATGAGTCTCCAGTTAAAACTAACTCCACAATAATAACAATGAATGCTGTAATCACATTATCCATTTGCATGCATTCAGCTCAATCTTCTAATATAAGACTCAGTATTTTATATGTGTGTCTATCAAACACATGCAACGGTTTCCCAAACCAATCATACTGAAGTAAACTTCAATAAATTCTTGAGTATTAATACTCGGGCTTTTTCCAGTTATCACAATCAAGGTGAATTGGGAATGTTTTCAAATTTATTTCAACCATTTTCGATGTTATTGTTCCAGGTTAAAAAAACAAAACGAAAAACAAAAACTTCCAAATTCCTTACAACTTAAAACTTAAAAACAACAACAACAACAACAACAACAACAACAACAACAATAACAACAACAAAAAACTTTTCCTGGCTCTCCCAACTTTTAATAATAAGTAGCATTTACACAGAATTTTTTGTTTTGCAAATACTATCTCATATTTGGTCTTCAAAACTACCACTTTTCAAGGGTTCAAAACTGTCTTTGCATGTATTTTAAAAATAAAAGGCTATTATTTAAAAATTTAAATACATATATATATATAAAAACACACACACACATAATAAAGTAAAAATAAAACAAAACAAAAAACTACCACTAAGGGAGGTTTATTATTTTTACAGGTCAGGAAACTAAGGCTCACAAATATTAAATGATTTGTTCATGTTGATTCAGCTAGTATCTCAGGCAATTGTTTTTCAACTCTTCCTGCTTCCAAAGTCCAACATTCTATCCACTATGACATCTGGGTCCTTCTCTGAAGGAAGGAAAGAAGAACGATTGGAATCATTTCCATATTTCCTTTGGGAAATAAAATTCTGCTTACAATACCAATAGAGCATCTTATACATAGTAGATGCTTAACATTTTAAAAAAGTTAAGAGGTACATATGATGAAACAGGATACCAAATAGTATTTATTGCATTCATTTTTTCAAGTCTGTAAACTACATCTGCCAATGTTAGACTCTTTAGTACTTATATTAACTCGTTCACACCATGAGAAAATAATTTTACGAATTACAATAGTAGAATGCTAAGTAACTTTCTTTTTAAAAAAATGCCCTGGTGGGGCTATAAAATTAAGTATTTTGATTCTGCAATACCACTACTAAGTCTGTATTCCAAAGAGATTTTTAAACCTATTTGTATAAAAATACTTATAGCAGTTCTTTCTGTGGTGGCTAAGAATTTGAAATTGAGGGGATGACCATTATTTGGGGAATAGCTTAATAAGCTAGTGTATATAATTGTAATGGATTATTTATTGTGCTATAAGAAAGAATGATTTCATAAAAACCTGGAAAAACTTAAATGAACTGATGCACAATGAGGTAAGCATGACCATTAAACATAGTATCAGAAATATTGTACAATAAAGAACTGAATAACTTGGTAAAACTGGTTGTTGCTTGTCCTTTGTTTTTGATTTTTGAAGAAAAAGATATTATCCACAAAATAAAAATTGGCTTTTAACTATAAATCCCTAATTGCTTTCCCTAGAAGTACTTTATGCACTTGACAGAAACTGGTTATCAGCATTAATATGTTTTATATTAAAAAGACATTTCCTTAGCTTTGTCCTCTTCCTTTCCCATCCAAGACAAATGTTCCCTATTTTCCCAAGGATCTGCTAAAATAACACTATCCCTTCTTCTAAGTTGTCTTCTCTGACCTTTATTTTATTTTTTTAAAAAGACTTGGTTGCCTCATTTCTTCCAAGCTGGAAATGTAGGGGCTATTGCCCCTGTATTGGTGATCAACATAAAAGCTTTGACTTGGTGCTCCATTTCTGGTTCACCCTTCTCAGGGGCTCACCATAGTGATTCCAGACAGTATAGATACCATAATCCACTGCAGCTCTGAACTCTTGAGCTCAAGAAATGCATTAGCCTCAAGCCTCTCAGGTACCTGGGATTACAAGGTTGCACCACCTTGTCCAGTATTTTGCCGGATTCATTATCCTCTCTCTCCTGCCCTTCCCCCCCCCAAAAAAAAAAACTCTCCACAAATCACCTAGAAGCTCCCCAGGCAGATTAAATAAATCAAAGATCCAAAAGATCATCTGCTTCCCCTATATAGATAGGTATTTATCCATTTAAATGTGTGCATATATAATTGTTTTTATATATTTATGCATTATATATATACATATATAAACATCAGCATCTAGAAATTTATACACTAAAATTTTTCTAATACATTCAATGTAAAACACCTAACTAAAAATGTCATGATAAATGAGGACTTTTCAGCTCCTTAACTGAAAAATTGTTGCATAAGAACATTTATTGACATTAGATTAAGGAGACTAAATTATATCTATCTTTAAAAGTAAATATCTAGGAAAGAACTTCCTCTTTATTCATCACCTCCCATTTTGATCTTGTTATTCTAGAAAGAGCATCCCATTCCCATTAAGGTTTCTTTTTTATCATCCTATATTTCCTGGAAAGGATCCTTATAAATTTGTGATAATAGAGTTTCAAGTATTAAAACAAACTCATTCAATTATCTCATTGGAACTAAAAGAAGAATAAACCTGACGGAATATGGAATTTTGTAATTTACTATACTCATTGAGAATTGTCCCTCTAATGAATCTTTTCTTTAGTATATCAAGGAGTGAGATCATTCATCATCAATGTCAGTTGTTATCTTGGCAATGCTATTCTCTGTTAGAGACACTGATATTATACCACCATCTGTGAAATGAGTTAAAATCCCACAATAACCTGAGTCATAGGTAACCAATATTTTATACTTGTCAGTTACTATCCAGTTGGATTCTGTTTTTGCCTACTCATCAGTAGAGGTTTTCAAAACTTATAAATTTTCAAGTATATGATGACAGGAAATGATAACGACGAATGTTGGCAGGGATGTGGGAAAACTGGGATACTGATACATTGTTGGTGGAACTGTGAACGGATCCAGCCATTCTGGAGAGCAATTTGGAACTATGCTCAAAAAGTTATCAAAATGTGCATACCCTTTGACCCATCATGTTTCTATTGGGTTTATATCCCAAAGAGATCTTAAAGGAAGGAACAGACACCGCATGTGCAAGAATGTTTGTGGCAGCCCTTTCTGTAGTGGCTAGAAACTGGAAACTGAATGGATGCCCATCAATTGGAGAATGGCTGAATAAATTATGGTATATGAATGTTATGGAATATTATTTTTCTATAAGAAACGACCAGCAGGAAGATTTCAGAGAGGCCTGGAGAGACTTGCATGAACTGATGCTGAGTGAAATCAGCAGAACCAGGAGAACATTATACACAGCAACAACAAGACTTTATGATGATCAATTCTGATGGACATGGCTCTTTTCAACAATAAGATGTTTCAAACCAGTTCCAATTGTTCAGTGAAGAAAGCCATATACACCCAGAGAGAGGGATGTGAAATGTGGACCACAACATATCATTTTCATGTTCTCTATTGATGTTGGCTTGCACTGTTTCCTTTCTCTGATTTTTTTCTTGTAGATACGATTTTTCTTGCACAAGATAAATGTGGAAATAGGCATACATATATTCTATTTGTCAAGTATTTTAACATAATTAACATGTAGTGGATATCCTGCCATCTGGGGAGGGGTGGGGACTAGGGAGGGAAAATTTGTAACAGAAAGCTTTGTAAGGATCAGTATTGAAGAATTACCCATACATATGTTTTGCAAATAAAAAGTTTTTTTTAAATAAAAAGTTTTAATAAAAAAAAGAAAGCATCAGAGGCCAGTTACTACGATGATAAGGAAGATCAAAACTCAGAAGACAACAAAATTCAAAACTCCTACAACCAAAGCCTCTACGAAAAATATGAATTGGTCTCAGGCCATGGAAGAGCTAAAAAACAAACAAACAAACAAAAAAACTCTGAAAATCAGGTAAGAGAGGTAGAAGAAAAATTGGGAAGTAAAATTTGCAAAAGGGCAGATGGCCTATTGAATAGGGCAGTACCAGGAATGAAGTTCAGAAAGACTAGATTTAAATCTTGCCTTAGACATTTATTAACCTTCAAGTTCTTCAGTTTATCTAGAAAATAAAGGTATTACACATATTCAATCTGTCAAATATTTTAACATAATTAACATGTATTAGACTTCCTGCCATCTAGGGGAGAGGATGGGGGAAGGAGGGAAAAATATGTAACAGAAAGCTTTGCAAGGGTCAATGTTGAAAAATTACCTATGCATATGCTTTGGAAAAAAAAAAGCTTAAAAAAAAAAGAAAGAAAATGAGGGTATTAGGCTCAACAGCTATATGATTGCTTCTAGTTCTAAACCTATATAGTTCTAGTAAACCCATGTATGAAAACTAAAAACTCTTCATTTGATCCTGCTGCCCAAACCTTTTACTTTACAGATGAGAAAAATTTATATTCAGACACTTGAGGTCCACACAAGGATAATTAATTATCAGTACCATCATTGGAACACAGTCTACTGAGTCCAAATCCAACCTGCTTATTCTAAGACACATAATTCTTCCTATTTCTCTTTCCTTCCACTGAACTTTTTTCTTTTTAATTAAAGTTTTTTATTTGCAAAACATATGAATGGGTAATTTTTCAACATTGAACCTTGGAAAGCTTTCTGTTACAAATTTTTCCCTCTTTCCCTCCACTTCCTTCCCTAGATGACAGGTAGTCTAATATGTGTTAATTATGTTAAAATACATGATAAATCAAATATATGTATACATATTTATACAGTTATCTTGCTGTACAAGAAAAATCTTATCTACAAGAAAAAAAATCTAAGAAGGAAAACACAATGCAAGCAAACATCAATAGAGAGCATGAAAATGTTATGTTGTGGTCCACATTTCACATCCCTCTCTCTGGGTGTATATGGCTTTCTTCACTGAACAATTGGAACTGGTTTGAAACATTTCATTGCTGAAGAGAGCCATGTCCATCAGAATTGATCATCATATAGTATTGTTGTTGCTGTGAATAATGATCTCCTGGTTCTGTTCGTTTCACTCAGCATCAGTTCATGCAAGTCTCTCCAGGCCTCTCTGAAATCATACTGCTGGTTGTTTCTTATAGAATAATAATATTCCATAACATTCATTCAGCCATTCTCCAATTGATGGGCATCCACTCAGTTTCCAGTTTCTAGCCACTACAAAAAGTCCACTGAACTTTTTTTCTCCCTGAGGCAATTGAGGTTAAGTGACTTGCTCAGGGTCACACAGCTAGGGAATGTTAAGCATCTGAGACCAGATTTGAACTCAGGTCCTCCTGAATTCAGGGCTGGTGCTCTATCCACTGCGCCATCTAGCTGCCCCTCCACTGAATTTCTTAAAGTCAATTCAAGAAACATTGTTTGCATCATCTGTAAGGCACTGTGGTTAATTTAAAAAAAAAAAAAAAAGGAAAAGGAAAAACAGCCTTTTATCTCAAGATATTTATAGTCACTGAAATGGACCACTTGACACTTCCTTTATATTTGCATCCCTATCATCTTGGACAAGGATTATTAAACACATAAAGCTTAATAAATACTTATTGACAATGATTTTTCCAATTATTTTCTCCTCATTCCCCTGCAATCTAATTGTCTCCTACTCTATACTGAAACTGATGCCAAGTCTCCTCAATTCCAAATCAATGACTTTTTGCTCTATTCTTTTTCTTGACTACAAGGCTGGACTTAGTACTATTGACTATCCCTTCCCTCTTGAAATTCTCCTCCCTTGGCTTTAATACATTATTCTGCCTTTTCTTCTTTTCTCATTTATCCTCTACAGAAGGCTCAGAAAAGAGTGAGTGAAATGGCACCACTACAGTATAGACATTGTGAAGGGCCATAGGACAGTTGGCAAATCACTCCTGTGACTTTGCCAAGGAAACCCCAAATGGAATTACAAAGAGTCAGGCATGACTGAAAACAACTAAACAACAACAAAAAGACAGTATTAACTTTTGGGGGGTGGAGAGGAAAGCAAGGGGTCTACCCTGTACTGTAACAACATTTTTGATGGTACACCTAACTAAACTACACACTAGGTAAAACCCCCTGTGGAAGATCTACATGGGACACAGACAAGAGTCACACAAATGAGTGTTCACAGATAGCTTGTGATCTGCATTGGTGGATGAGAGACCTATAGTAAAATCTATTCAAATATATAGAGAGATCTATTCAAATATCAAGCAAATAGTCAACTACACAGAATAGTGGATAGAGAACTGGGCCTAAAACAGACCTTACTAGTTGTGTACCCTGGGCTTATCACTTAACTTCTGTCTGCCTCAGTTTCCTCAAGTATAAAATTGAAGTGGTAGTAGCCTACTTCTCAGAGTTCTTATGAGGATAAGATAAAATCAGTACCTGACACATAGTAAGTCTTTAATGAATGATTGATCTTTTCCTCTTCTCCATATTGTAATGAGTCAAATACAAAAGCCAAACATGACTTCAAATGCACAATTTACAGTACAAAATGTCATCTTTGAACTCAACTTTTTAATGGCGTAGGTATCAAGTGCCAGTATCCCACAAAATCCTTAGGAAAAGTCTTGACAAGTACAGCTCACACTATTTTATAAATAAAGCGTGAAAAAAGGAGAAGCCCAAGGTTTTCAATGAAAATATTTATTTAGCCCTGTGCTATATCTGCCACTCCAATGCACAAACCTGATGCTGGATTCCCTACCCACTTTTTGTTAAAAACAATGCCACACTGGAGATACATAGAAAAATGTGAAATAACCTTTGACCTTAAGGTACATTAGTATCTTAGAATACATTACAGTATATCTGGGCATGTATGCTACAAGAATATCTGTTCCTTCAGAACAAAGAGTTATGCTTAATCATTTCTTGGTACCCCCAATGTCTGGTATTTTAGCTGATATGCAGTGAGAGCTTAATAAATGTTTGTGGATCAATGTAACTTCTGGAGAATTGATTATGAGATAATGAATTAGTTTGACCCCAGCATCTCCTGAAATGGCTACTAAGATAAAGAAAAGGGGTACAAATATTGTTGGTTAAGAAAAACCCTGCAAATAATAAAAATACCCATATTCTGAAGACATGTTGAGCACTGGGAAGACACTCCATAGTTATAATGATGGCCTCTTAAAAAATGATGGCCTTCTTTTCCTTGGTGTGTTTGGAGAAGAATGACTGTCCAGAATTTCCTGAAATTCAAATAAACTTCTAATTTTCACTTTGAGAGATCTTTGAGTAATGATTTTGAATCGGGAATCATATTTTTATCCCACACAGACAAGACCAAAAAATAAACAAGAAACCAAAATGGAAAACCCCACAGGTGATCTTAACTATATTCTAATTTTTTTTCTTTAAAAAAAATATACAATCATGCGTGTGATTAACTACACAACATAGCCTTGTTAAAACAATTTCCCATTTGGATAGTGCCTATTCATAAGTTCACTCTTCAGTGACATCTCATTATCAAGAGAGACAAAGGAGGGGCCATTAGAACAGAAACAATACACTTCTTCCCAAGGACAATGCAAACAAATGATCCACACAGAAAATTACTCCAACCACCCAAGGTCTATTCAAACCCAGTCAGTGAATGGGGCATTTGTATTTTAAGAGGAAAACACAATGCACAGAGAAATAAATAGACACATACAATTTAGCCAGGCAAAGCTAGCCTCTTAGAAAACCCATTATTTAGTTATTTTCCTTGGTACTAGAGACTTCTGTGCCAGATAAGCAACATGCTCCACAGCCACCCACTTCCTGTCTACTCTCCCCAAATATTGATTTGTCTGCCAATTAAATAAAAAAAACACTCCTTACCTATTTATGTGAAATATGCAATTGCCCATCTCTCAAAATATGATGTCTGTGGAATAAATTCAACACTTTTCCAATATACTTAAATTTTTAAACCTTCAGAAAGATGGTTTTTGGTAGTTGTGTAAGTTTAACAACCCCAAACAAACCAACCTCTGGAATTCACCAACAATAGGACTTTGAGAAAATTATTTTCTTTCTCTGAATTTAAGGAGAGGGAAAATGAGAATATCATCAATGCATTTCACAAGGCTATATGAAAGGTTCTATATAATATGCACACACACACTCCCTACATGGCATATACATTGTGAATTCCTATTCTGATTTGTGACAGTTCAAGATATTTCTCAAATTATCAGGTCCTTTTCTCTTACTCATCAAAAAGTGTTATCTTCCACAAATTCCACATCATTGAGCAGAAGTCACAGTACTTAAAATGTAATTCACTTAACTGAAAAAAATCTAAATCTAGTGCATATAATCCATTTACAAACTGTTTAAAAGTTTATGTACTGAGAATCATTTGTCAAGAGTTGTATTTACTCTCCATTTCAACCAATGCCATTTAATAGAATTATTTTGTAACTCATTTTATGTATTTGCTGTCTTAAGGAAATGGTTTTAAAAGTGTGGAGGCCACCAAAATCATCTTCATTCTTTTTTGGACAAGCATTCATTAAACATTTACAAGGTTCAGAGCATTGTGATAGGGAAAATTAAAGGTTAAATAAAACCACTTTCACTCCCCTAATGGAGTTTATAATCTAGATAAGGATTAGACTCAGAAAGAATTTAATAACAACACAGCATAAATGTATTAGAATTACAAAACAAAAGCATTAAATCTAAAAAAAAATTGCAACTAACTAGGTTTAAGAATGTTTATTGGAAGAACTGGATAAGAAAGGTAAAAATTAAATGAAGGTGAAAATGGAAATATATCAAGCAAAGTGCACAGTATACATTTGAGAGGTAGATAGTAATCAGGTTAAATTATGGAGTGTTATATATAAGGCAGAAGCTAGAAAGGTAGATTTGTGTAAATTGTGTAGTACTATGAATCCAGGGAAAAGGGGTTAAAAAAAATTCAGTGATTTCCTATTGCCAACAGACTTGGATGAAACCATGGCTAAGAAAAATTATTCTGTCTAGAATTTGATGGAAAGATTACAGATGATTTAGAATAGTTATGGGAAGGACAAATCTGTTTCATGCAACAGAACCCTATCATGTAGTAGCATTGCAAAACAAGTTAGAAAGTGAAAGTTAATAATTTGAATGGAGATAACAGTGAATTAAGCAGATTGATAGATATAAGCCACAAACATAAAACAAACTAAAATCAGAAAACAAAAATAAGAAAACTAGCATTAGTTGGAAGAAATAAAAAAGAGAACACAAATTTTTACTTAATCAATTTGGCATGTCATCATCATAGCAAATGAGAATAGATTTTGTTTTGTTTTTTCCCAGAAGAGAACCTAAATAATTACTTCCAATATATAAACTAATTATAAGTTCACATTTATGTAGCATCTTTCATCTAAGAGCTCAAAATTTACACCCAATAACTAATTAGACCTAAATTCTGTGGGGCAGGTGGTAAGTGTTATAACTTTGGTTTTTTGTGTGTATTCAAAGATCTCCTGAAAACTTCCTTGCCCAATTTCTTCAAGTACTAGCATAAAATAAGTCACCATCCAGTCCATCTCAGGTTTATCTTATTTCTCTACCACAAAAACAATCTGCATTAACAACTTGGCAAGGCAAATCAGTGATAAGGAAAAAAAATGAACTATTTCATAAACTACTGGATTAGAAATTTCTCTTTTCTAAATTCAGTTGGGATTTTTCACTTTTAAGTCAAAAGTGGAACTTAAAAAAAATCCACATTCCTTAGATTATTCTTTAAGGCTCATTATTAAGGCTCTGAATCTGTACAGAATCATCTGTAAAATGGAGATAACTCACTCTTTGTCTGGATTTTATGAGACTCAAATAAAATACTATGTAAAAAGCACGTAAGAAAATTTAAGATACTCTATAAAAATGTGATTTATAGACATAATCACCAAGACCTCCAAATTTTCACTCACTCATCCCTCAACAAAAAAAATCCTTTTCATAAAATGTCATGGTGCTAGAATTTTTTGCTTTTACATTTTTAACTAATAACAATAACTATCATTTATTTGCAAAGTAACTTACAAATACTTCATTTGACTCTCACAATCCTCAGAGATAGATGCTATTGTAATCCCAATGAGGAAACTGAGGCAGAAAGAAGTTAAGTGATATACCCAGGATCACACAGATAAGTGTCCATGGCCACATTTGAATTCAGGTGATTCCAGATGTGAGGCATTACTAACCCTGCTGCCTAGCTTCCAGTTTTAGCTAATCTAAACCAACCAAACCAAAGCAGATTTGAGAAATGGATGGAAAAATAAACATTCAAATTCATAGCATCATCAGTCTTCCCTCATATATTAATGATAGAGGTAGTTTAACAATAGGTTTGTTTTAATTGCATCTAAAAGAATGACATGTTTATATTTTTATGTGTATACATATTTATAAAGTTATCTTGCTGTACAAGAAAAACCGGATCTACAAGAAGAAAAAAATCTGAGAAGGGAAACATAATACAAGCAAACATCAATAGAGAGCATGAAAATGTTATGTTGTGGTTTTTTTCCTTGTAGATCCGACTTTTCTTACACAGCAAGATAACTGTAAAAATATGTATACACAAATTCGATTTTTGTCAAGTATTTTAACATAATTAACATGTAGTAGACTTCCTGCCATCTAGGGGAGGGGTGGGGATTAGGGGAGAAAAATTTGTAACAGAAATATATGTAAGGGTTAATGTTGAAAAATTACCCATGCATATGTTTTGCAAATAAAAAGCTTTCATTAAAAAAAAAAGAAAGAAAGAAAATGTTATGTTGCAGTCCACATTCAGATCCCTCTCTCTGGGTGTATATGGCTTTCTTCATCACTGAATAATTGGAACTGGTTTGAAACATTTCATTGTTGAAGAGAACCATATCCAACAGAATTGATCATCATATACTATTGTTGTTGCCGTGTATAATGATCTGCTTCTGCTCATTTCACTCAGCATGAGTTCATGCAAGTCTCTCCAGGCCTCTCTGAAATCATCCTGCTCATCGTTTCTTACCGAACAATAATATTCCATAACATTCATATACCATAATTTATTCAGCCATTCTCCAATTGATGGGCATCCATTCAGTTTCCAGTTTCTAGCCACTATAAAAAAGGGCTGCCACAAACATTCTTGCACATGTGGGTCCCTTTCCTTCCTTTTAAGATCTCTTTGGGATATAAGCCCAATAGAAACACTGCTGGGTCAAAGGGTATGCACAGTCTGATAACTTTTTGAGCATAGTTCCAAATTGCTCTTCAGAATGGTTAGATCCATTCACAGTTCCACCAACAATGTATCAGTGTCCCAGTTTACCCACATCCCCTCCAACATTCGTCATTATCTTTTCCTGAGAGGTATGTAGTGGTACCACAGAGTTGTCTTAATTTGCATTTCTCTGATCAATAGTGATTTGGAGCACCTTTTCATCTGACTAGAAATAGTTTTAATTTCTTCATCTGAAAATTGTTCATATCCTTTGACCATTTATCGATTGGAGAATGGCTTGAATTCTTGTAAATATGAGATAATTCTCTATATATTTTAGAAATGAAGCCTTCATCAGAACCCTTAAATGTAAAGATGATTTCCCAATTTATTGCTTCCCTCCTAATCTTGTCTGCATTAGTTTTGTTTGTACAAAAACTTTTTAACTTAATATAATCAAAATTATCTATCTGGTGTTCAATTAAGAGTTCCAGATCTTCTTTGAACATAAATTTATTCCATCTCCATAGGTCTTAGAGGTAAAGTATCCTATGTTCCTCTAATTTGATTACAATATCACTCTTTATATCTAAATCATGAACCCATTTAGATCTTATCTTGGTATGTGGTGTTAGGTGTGGGTCTAGCCCTAATTTCTTCCACACTAGTTTCCAATTTTCCCAGCAGTTTTTGTCAAATAGGGAGTACTTATCCCAAAAGCTGGGGTCTTTGGGTTTATCAAACACTAGATGGCCTGATTTGTCCTGTGATCCTATCCTATGCCACTGATAGGCCACTCTATTTCTTAGCTAGTACCAAATAGTTTTGATGACCACTGCTTTACAGTTTTAGATCTGGTACAGCAAGGCCATCTTCATCAGCCTTTTTTTTCCCCATTAATTCCCTTGAAATTCTTGACCTTAAGTTCTTCCAGATGAACTTTGCTATTATTTTTTTTCTAGATCTGTAAAATAATTTCTTGAGAGTTTGATTGTATGGCACTAAATAAGTAAATTAGTTTGGGTAGTATTGTCATTTTTATTATATTTGCTCGGCCTACCCATGAGTACTTGATGTTTTTCCAACTGATTAGGTCTGACTTTATTTGAGTGGAAAGTGTTTTGTAGTTAGGTCATCTAGTTCCTGACTTTTCCTTGGCGGATAGATTCCCAAATATTTATACTAACATCTGTTATTTTGAATGGAATTTCTTTTTGTACCTCTTGCTGCTGAATATAGTTGGTAACATATAAAAATGCTGATGATTTATGTGGATTTATTTTGTATCCTGCAACTTTGCTAAAGTTTGAATTGTTTCTAGTAGTTTTTTAGTTGAGTCTCTAGGGTTCTCTCTATGCCTTACAGAACCCCAGAGACTCAACTAAAAAACTACTAGAAACACTCATCTGCAAAGAGTGATAATTTGGTTTCCTCATTACCTACTCTAATTCCTTTAATTTTTTTCTTCTCTTACTGCCAAAGCTACATGTTTATATTGTTGAAACTGCTTGGCTTAAATATAACAGATGGTTGTCTCTGTATAGGTTAATGTATAATTGTAATGTATAATGTAAAAAGTACTATAAGTTTAAAATAACGTATTTAAGAAAAGGTAATTGTCAGCATTTTTGTCACCACAGGAAAGTAAATTTACCATTTCAAAGAAAAGGTTTTTCTCCCACTAATTTTGTTTTGGGAATACGTTATAAAGAACAACGACCTCAAAGACATATAGGGAAACTTCAGGAGTTGTCACATAAAACACTTCAGCTCTTCACAATCAAATGTTTTTTATTCCTGTGCAAGTTTAGACACAAAGATGCTTCCTTGGGTCCTAATAGAAACCACCCTGTGTATTTCGAATTTAATAGGAGTACTAGAACACCTTCTGGTTCATGCAGTTAAATTCAATTGGAAAAAAAAAGGAGGCATGAAAGGTGGGCTTGCAGTTTAGAAGACCTACATTTGAATTCCAGTTCTGCTAATTATTAACCTCAGGCTAAGCAATTATAATCTCTTAGAGCTTCAGTTTCTGAATCGTAAATGCAAATTATGACTTCCAAGGTCCTTCAACCAATCCTTTCAGGGTAATTCTGTCTAAAAACAGACAACTGTCTAAGACTAAATATTCAAACAAAATTGGAATGTCAGCTAACTGATTTTGTACACTAGAAGGACCAGAAGTTAAGAACCCTTCAGAAGGGTCAAGTTGTCAAGTGAAGAAATATATTAAAACAAAGTTTTATTTTAAAGTAAAATTATTTTTAAAAGTGTTAGTTGATATGCCAGGCTGGTCCTCTAGTGTTAAACCATGACTGAAGTTATGGATATTCTATGTTCATTTAATTCAACATTAATAGCAGTTACTTCAAGTAATGTCCAGCAGGGGGAGACTTCAAGAGATAATAATTGTAAAGAAGTGATTAAATCACTAAATGACACCTCAGGAGTTCCTCCTTGTTAGACTGTGACCCTCCAAGAGGAAAGACGGGGTTTTTTGTCTTCCTTTGCATTCCTAAGGCTGAGCAAAGACACTCAAATATTTGCTAACTTGATTCATCATCTCTCACTTTGATTACTGCAATTATTGCTTCAAATCTCTCCCCTCTCTAATTCATCATTCCCACAGGTTGCTCAAACATAAGTCTGATCATGGCAATAAATTCTTGCGGCTATCTATTACTTCTAGAATCAAATAAAATAATATTTGGCATTTTAAGATCTTCACAACCCAGTTCCAACCTAACCCTTTTCAACTTTATTATCTCTTACTCCATTTTATGAACACTTTGGTTCAGTTGAATAAGTATTATCATTGCTACTCATACACAACACTCCATCTCCCATTACCTTGTATATATTTATGTCTATTCACATGCTATTTTTCTCGATAGAATATAAACTTTGAAGGGAAGAGCCATTTTGATTCTAGGCTTTGAATTGCCAGCACCTAGCAGAATACTTAATAAATATTTTAGAGTACCTACTGCATGCTAGGCACTGTGCTAAGTGCTTTTTACAAGTATAATTTCATTTGATCCTCACAACAACCCTGCAAAAGTAGGTGCTGCTCCTTTTGTTGTTGTTTGCTTATTTTTGTTTTCTTATTTTTTCCCTTTTGATCTGATTTTTCTTTCATAGCATTATAAGTGTGGAAATATGTTTAGAAGAATTGTTCATGTTTAATCTATATCAGATTACTTGTTTATTATGGGAGGGGAGAGGTGGGAAGAGAAGGAGAAAAAGTTGGAACACAAGGTTTTGCAAGAGTGAGCACTGAAAAGTAAATTTGCATGTATTTGGAAAAAAATAAAAAGCTATTGATGTTGAAAAAACACAAAAATGACATGGAGATAGTGAAATTTAAAAAAAAAGTAGGTCCTGTTATGATCCTCCTCATTTTTCATTTAAGGGAATTGAGACAAACAGAGATTAAGGGGGTTGCTAGAGTCACAGCTTATAAAGTCTAAGGCAGAATTTGAACTCAGATTTTCCTGGCTTCAGGTTCAGTACTCTATCCACTTCACTACCAGGTACCCTAGAAAATATCCAGTATTTAATAAATGCTAGTTGCAAAAGAATAATTATCATATGCTGTCATTAAAAAATTTTTTAAGCTGTCACCTCCTCATGTTTTTTCCAGTAGAGATTGACTAACTGCAATGAGCCACACATGATTTAAACCCTTGTACATATTTCTGAGATGGGGTTAGAAATTCTGAGAAATGGGTAGAAGGGGTAGAGGAAGGAACAGGGGAAAGCAGAGGGAGGAGGGAAAGGAAATCAATCTCCAAATACTAGCCATGCATTTTAATTAACACAGAAATTGACCTATTACTATAATTCTAAAACACTGAAAAAGAAAAAAGAAGTACTTTTCTCTGTACCCATGTAGGATGACTCCTTCCTTAACAGTTTTCTGATCTTTGAACATTTCTTAAGTAAAAAATAACTAAATCAAATGGACAATTAGATACGCGATACATTTTGTCAAAGATGAAAAAAATCACAAATGTATTCATATTTTAGGAAAGCACTGGCATTAGGAAAAGATTTCATTCTGAAGAGAACCATGTGTCTGATCTAACCATAAACACCTTAAACAAGAAAGTTCACTTCAAAATATTTTCTTTAGAATCACCCTAAATGGAGAAAAAAAGTTGTGGGTGTAGAGTATAGACTTCATCAGATTAAAAGAGAATGTCATTAGATGAATTAAAGAAATTATATTTTTGCATGGGTGCAACTCCAAACATTTCAAATAGCAGGCAAATTTCCAAGTTCTTGCTCGTTCATTTATATCACTTCTTCCTTCCATAGCCCTTTCATACTCACTTGTTTGTAATTTATGAATTATCAACAATGGAAGACAACTTTAATTTCCAAAACATACTCTATTCTACTGCAACTTAATTAGAAAACTAGCTAGTGAAAGAGAAGAAACTATTAATTTAAAAAGCTTTCAAAATTCAATTGCTTAAATTTGGAACTATGCTCAAAAAGTTAACATGTGCAAGAATGTTTGTGGCAGCCCTTTTTGTGGTGGCAAGAAACTGGAAACTGAATGGATGCCCATCAATTGGAGAGTGGCTGAATAAATTATGGTATATGAATGTCATGGAATATTATTGTTCTGTAAGAAATGACCAACAAGATGATTTCAGAGAGATCTGGAGAGACCTATACATTATACATGGCAACAATAAGACTATACGATAATCAATTCTGATGGATATGCTTCTCTTAAACAATGAGGTCATTCAAACCAGTTCCTATTGTTTAGTAATGAAGAAAGCCATCTACACCCAGAGAGAGGCCTGTGGGAACTATGGACCACAAAATAGCATTTTAATGCTTTCTCCTGATGTTTGCTTGCATTTTATTTTCCTTCTTAGGTTTTTTTTTTTTCTTTCTCTTTTGGATTTTTCTTGTGCTGCAAGGTAACTGTATAAATATGTATACATATATTGGATTTATCATATATTTTAACAGTTAAAATGTATTGGACTACCTGCCATCTAGGGGAGGGGGTGGAGGGAAGGAGAGAAAAATTTGGAAGAGAAGGTTTTGCAAGGGTCAATGTTGAAAATTACCCATGCATGCATATGTTTTACAAATAAAAAGCTTTAATTTAAAAAAAAAATCAATTGCTTAGACTAGATTTCTCACCAAAAACAAAGCAAAACAAAACAAAACTATTTAGCATCCTTCTGGACAGCCATTTAGTAAATCAGTATGAAAATTTCAACTGCCCTGTAATTAATAAGAGAAATCCCCCTTATCCACACCCCCAAAATGTCCCTTTTCATTAAGCTATAGGGTTCTTTGTATTATAACAACTCTAAATGGCAAAGAAAGTCACCAAAATTGTAACAATCACTTCCTCTAACTGGTAGTAAAACAAAATCAAATGGCAACAAAATTCTCAATATATAATATTCTACCCTTTATAGAGTTAAAAGCAGGGCTTTATGGAAGACAGAAAATGTCATTCCACAAAAGAACTGATGGAACCAACAATCAATTATTTGGAAAAAACATAGTTTTCAGATCTAAAAGTAAATAATTTCATAAAGATGGCTGGCAAATCTGTGTAGGCCAGATCTCAGGAAAAAGTGATAAAATAAGATATAGTTTGATTTTAGTACCCCCATGGTCACAAAGGAAACATCCTGCCTTTTGTAGGTCAAGTTACTTCATCCTCAACTGTGTTTTAGGGCAATAGGATAAAGGGGAAAGAAAAAAAAATCTCCAATTTGGAGGAGAAAACAGAGAGGGAACAAAGGAAAGAAGGAAGGAGAAATTGAGGGAGGGAGGGAGGGAGTGAGGGAGGAAGGAAGGAAGGAAGGAAAGAAAGAAGGAAGGAAGGAGGGAAAGAGGGAAGAAGGGAAGGAGGGAAGGAGGGAAGGAGGGAGGGAGAGAGGGAGGAAGAAAATCAAGGAACTAGAAGAGAAAGTTTAGAAAAACATGTTGAAATGATGTATAATCAATTATATATAGCTGCAATTGAAATTATCTAATAATTTACAATATTTTAAAGCAGACATTTTATATTTTGCATATTTTCAAGCAGGCCATGAATTTCACTAATTCCTCAGAAATTAGTCAGAATTAGTCCTCAGAAATTCCTTGCTAAATATACCCATCATTAATAATGATCCTGAGAATGCAAACCAAAGATTCTCATGCAAAAGGCCTCTTCAGAAGTACCAAGCATACCTGTAGCAATCTGGAACACAAGGGTCCCCATACAGTACCAACAAATGTTTATCAATTCTCAGAGCCCCCTTGGGCTCCCCACCAAGCTAATGATAAAGAGAAAGATGTCATCTGCCCCTTGAGAAGGCTTTTTTCTTTGTCATTTGCAAAATGTTTCTTTCCTCGGTGTTGACAGCATGCTTTGTTAGATACTAAAGACATTACTTCCTTCAAATTACATTTTCTATTTGCAATACTTCCACACTAGGAGGCTTTTACTACATATTAGTCTACATTCCCCACCTCCCCCCCCCAAAAAAAAGTGGATTTGTCCAAACCAAAGATTAAGAAAAAATTTCCTAACAATGAGTATTATTAACAACTGATTCTTACCTGAGATGTTTGAAATTCTGTTTGGAAGAAACAGAATGAAATCCTGAACACCTCTCTACACCACATATTGTAGAATAAGAGATTCCATGATCACATGACTAGAAATTAAGCTTCTTTCCTTTGTGATGAATTTTGAAAGTTTTACATAATCTTGGTATTAAAAGAAATCTCAGATATCATCTAATGATTCCAGCCTATTTCTAGAGGAAGTACATTTTACTCCTGCTTTTGCTTACATTGAACCCAAATCTGCTTAAATACCTATTTTCCATTCAGAAAACTAACTAATATCAATTTTGCTGCTGTTCAGTTGTTTTTCAGTCGTGTTTGACTCTTCATGACCAATTTGGGATATTCTTTGTAGATACATACTGGAGTGGTTTGCTATTTCCTTCTCCAGCTCACTTTATAAATGAGGAAACTGAGGCAACCAGAGGTAAATGGCTTGCCCAGAATCACACAACGAATGAGTGTCTCAAGATAGATCTTAACTCAGATGACTTTTCCTGACTCCTAAACTAGAACTTTATCCACTTCACCACCTAGCTACCCCTATAATTCAATGTCACTACAAAGATTTAAAAGCAACAAAGGGGGCAGCTAGGTGGTGCAGTGGATATAGCACCAGCCCTGAAGTCAGGAGGAACTGAGTTCAAATTTGGTCTCAGAGACTTAACACTTTCTAGCCGTGTGACCTTGAGCAAGTCACTTAACCCCAATTGCCTCAGCAAAAAATAAATAAATAAAATTAAATAAAAGCAACAATGTACTTCACTATTTTTTGAAGCAGGAGGGAGGCAATGGACAATCAAGCTACCAATGCAGCTAATTTGGGACTTCCAAGGGGGAGTGGGGGGGGAGTACAGTCAAAGGAGAAAAGGAGGTTAAAAATTCTTTTCTTGTATCTTTTTTCAGAAAGGAAAGACATTTTTCAAAGTATGAATGAACTTTTTTTTTTTTTTTTTTGCTTTTTGCTGAGGCAATTGGGGTTAAGTGACTTGCCCAGGGTCACACAGCTAGGAAGGGTCTGAGACCAAATTTGAACTCAGGTCCTCCTGACTTCAGGGCTGGTGCTCTAACCACTGCGCCACCTAGCTGCCCCATGAATGAACTTTTAAAAAAGAGATAATACTAATCTAGTTAAAATCTTTCCCCAATCAAGGTATACCACATATTAAACAAAAACATTTTAAACAGTCTCTAATGCTAAATTTTTCTTATTCTCCATATGTTCCTTCCTTCCCCAAATTTTTGAAAGCTAAGCAAAAAATACACATAAAGTACTTGATAAAAAACAACTAGCTTCACTCAAAGGAAAAAAATCCATCTTTGCTCTCAAAACTTACCAAATGATCTCCGAGAAAGTCTTTGAATTCACAGACATTCCCATTAAACATCAGAGATATTAGGTTCCCTTTTGCATGAAACACAGGACATGCTCAACTAGACTCTCAATTGGGAAGCTCCTCTTTGGCCCATGCAAGATCATCAAATGAACTACTTAGCATGGCTGAAATATACTCATGCTGCAACTGGAGAAGTCTGAAAAAGGACACCCCAAACAAAAGAGCTACTAATTAATTCCTTTCTCCCTATCACTGGCCTGGAATATTTCAAGCAAAGGAGCAACTGTGATCTGGGAGCATGATTGGGACAGTGTTGAGATAATGCCTTGATTTGTTTTCCAACTGCTGGGAGATTCCCTGCAACTCTCTCTGGAATCTGAACCAAGGCCTGGTTCAAAATATTTCCTCTCTTATCAAAAGTGATATTTAAGAAACCCATGGGCTGTGCATTGCAATGTCAACTTAACATTGATGAATTTAAAAATAACACATTTAAAGCCATTGACATCCTTGATTGAACAGAATTTTCTGATTAAAGATATTTGATGATTTAAAAGTATACATATATCATACTATATTCTAGAGTAGAAATTAGATCACAAGAGTACTTTGTGTTACTATATTAGCAGAAATTCAAGCACTTCAAAAAAAGATAAAAATGTCTAAATCTTCAATTTCAACAAATTACTTTTATGCAAAAAAATTAAATGTTTGTTCATTCAAAAAGTATGTGTCAGAAGAAGCCTAGAAATCTAGTTCATCAGGACTCCAAAGCCAGACTTTTGCTCCCTATGTAAAACTGTATAAATGATCTTATAGAAGTAGATCAATAAATTTAGAAGAATTGCACAAATTTAAGTTATATCAGAGTGCTTCCTATCTTTAAGAGGGGAAGAGAGGAGGAGAGAGAAAAATTTGGAATACAAAATTTTACAAGGGTGAAAGTTGGGTGCAAAAAAGTTTGTAGCAGTCCTTTTTATAGAGGCAAGGAACTGGAAACTGAGTGGATGTCCATCAGTTGGAGAATGACTGAATAAGTTATGGTATATAAATGTTATGGAATATTACTGTTCTATAAGAAACAATGAGCAGAAGAAGAAGATACCCTGGAAGAATTCCAAAACAGGTCTGTTTCAACTGGGCAGGGGGGTAGTCTGCCGAACCCAGACTGCAGCACAGGGAGACAGGGGCAGGGCGCTGGAACAGGAGTCAGAGCTTGTGGCTTCCACACGCCTGGGAGTTTTCTGCGGACCTCTTGGGCCAATCTGTCCTGATTGTAAGCAGGTGATTTGGAAGATCTGCCTTTTGTGGGGGGTAGATTGTGAACCACTGAACCCCTGACTAGCACTGGACTGCCCAGTACCTGAAATAACTCAATCAGCAGAAGTGCCCAGCACTTGAAATAACTCAATCAGCAGAAGTGCCCCAGGGCAAATGAAAGCAGCTGTCCCTCCTTTGCCTTGAACAGACCTCACACCTTTAAAAAAAAAAAGAATAAAAAAACAAAAAGAACTCTCACAATAGACAGCTTTTATGGAGAGAGGGAAGAACAGAGCTCAAATCCTGAGGTTCCTAAAGGTAAAGCAACTCCAGAAAAAGCCCCAAAGAGCTTTGGACTCCATGTCACAAGGCTTTCTTTGAAGATTGCATAAAGGATCTTAAAAAACAGAGTTAGAAGAAACATGGGGAAATGAAATGAGATCACTGCAAAATGGAAAAAATGGAAAAAGAATGCAATGAACAAAAAATGTAATTAGTAAATTGCAAAAGGAACTAAAAACAGTAACTGAAGAAAATAAGACATTAAAAATTAGAATTGAACAAATGGAAGCGAATGACTCAACAAGACTTCGAGAATCAGTCAAACAAAAACCAAAAAAAATGAAAAGATAGAAGAAAATATGAAATATCTCCTAGGAAAAACAACTAACCTAGAAAATAGATCTAGGAGAGACAATCTAAGGGCTTCTTGAAAGCCATGATGAAAAAAAAGAACCTAGACACTACCTTCCAGGAAATCATGAAAAAACACTGCCCTGATATTTTAGAATCAGAAGTCAAAATAACTATTGAAACAATCCACTGATCACCTCCTGAAAGAAACCCCAAAATTATATCTTCCAGGAATATCATGGATAAATTTCAGAACTATCATACCAAGGAAAAGATACTGCGAGCAGCAATGAGGATCACTCAGCACCTAGCATCTTCCACCCTAAAAGATCAAAGGGCCTGGAATCTGATATTCTGAAAAGCAAAGGAACTGGGATTACAGCCAAGAATAAGCTAACCAGATAAAATGAGCATTATCTTTCGGGAAAGAAGATGGACATTCAATGATATAGGTGAATTTTACCTATTTCTAATGAAAAGACCAGAACTGAACAAAAAATTTGATCTCCAAATACAGAACTCAAGAGAAACATAAAAAGGTAAAAGGAAAAAAAACTTAAAAACTATATTTGTGTTATGGATATACTTAGAGAATGAGAGTTTATTTTATTATATTATGATTATTATGATAATATGAGAAAGAAGAGGTACAAAAGGGATAACACTGGAAAAAGAGGAAAAAGGAGAAATTACATCACATGTAGTGGCAAAGAAAACCTATTATAATTGAAGGAAAGAAGGGAAAGGGATGAACATTGTGTTAATCTTAATCTTACCAGATTTGGCTCTGGGAGAATAATAGACATATTTGGTATCAGAAAGAAACTTCTTCTACTTTATAAGGAAATAAGAGGGAAAGGAGGGAAAAGAAAGGGAAAGACTAATAGAAGGGAAAACAAAAGAATTAGGGGATAGGTATAAAAAATGGTGTGGGGCTCTTAAGGGAAAGGACTGTTAGAGGGAAGTGGTTATCAAAAGCAAAATACTAGGGAGGAGGGAAAGGGGAGAGGAAAGAGAAAAGAATAACCTAGGGTAAATAAGATGGCAGGATTAGTTATTTTAACTATGAATGTGAATGGAATGAACTCTCCCCTAAAACTGAAGCAGATAGCAGACTGGGTTAAAACTCAAAATCCAACAATATGCTGTTAACAAGAAACACATTTAAAGCATAATAATATATACAGAGTGAAGGTAAAGGGCTGGAGCAGAATCTATGCTTCAGGTGAACAAAAAAAAAAAAGCAGGGGTAGCAATCCTGATCTCAGATCAAGTAAAAGCAAACATAGATCTAATTAAAAGAGACAAAGAAGGAAACTATATCTTACTAAAGGATACCATAGATAATGAAGCAATATCAATACTAAACATATATGCACCAAGTGGTAGGTATCACATGGAAATTCCTAGAGGAAAAGTTCAGAGATGCAAGAAGAAATAGACAGCAAAACTATAATAGTGGGGATGATCTCAACTTCCCTCTC
The DNA here is from genome assembly GCA_023553655.1 of Myrmecobius fasciatus. Classification (NCBI taxonomy): domain Eukaryota; kingdom Metazoa; phylum Chordata; class Mammalia; order Dasyuromorphia; family Myrmecobiidae; genus Myrmecobius; species Myrmecobius fasciatus. The sequence goes on from JAJPUD010004312.1 coordinate 183,105, forward strand.
TCAGAACTAGATAAATTAAACCACAAAATAAATATGAAAGAAGTTAAGGAGGTAAACAAAATGTTAGAAAAGTTAGGTATGATAGATCTTTGGAGGAAATTAAATGGAGACAGAAAGGAGTTTACTTTTTTCTTAGCAGTTCATGGAACTTATACAAAAATTGACCATGTGTTAGGACACAAAAACCTCAAAATCAAATTCAGGAAGGCAGAAATAGTAAATGCATTTTTTTCAGATCATGATGCAATAAAACTCACATGCAATAAAAGACCAGGAGCAAATAGACCAAAAAGCAATTGAAAACTAAATAATCTCATCCTAAAGAACGAATGAGTGAAACAGCAAATTACAGACACGATTACTAATTTCATCCAAGAGAATGACAATAATGAGACAACTTACCAAAATTTGTGGGATGCAGCCAAAGTGGTAATAAGGGGAAACTTTATATCTCTAGATGCTTATTTGCATAAAATAGAGAAAGAGAAAATCAATGAACTGGGCTAGCAATTAAAAAAGCTAGAAAAAGAACAAAGTAAAAACCCCCAATCAAATACCAAACTCGAAATCCTAAAAATGAAAGGAGAGATTAATAAAATTGAAAGTAAAAAAAAAACTATTGAATTAATAAAAAAAAACTAAAAGTTTGTTTTTATAAAAAAAAAAACAAAATAGATAAACCTCTAGTTAATTTGATTAGAAAAAGGAAAGAGGAAAATCAAATTGTTAGTGTCAAAAATGAAAAGGGAGAATTTTCCACCAATGAAGAGGAAATTACAGCAATAATTAGGAGTTATTTTGCCCAACTTTATGGCAATAAATTTGATAACCTAAGTAAAATGGAGGAATACTTACAAAAATATAGATTGCCCAGATCAATAGAAGAGGAAATAAATTGCTTAAATAGTCCCATTTTAGAAAAAGAAATAAAAGAAGTCATTTATCAACTCCCTAAGAAAAAAATCCCCAGGACCAGATGGATTTACATGTGAATTCTACCAAACATTTAAAGAACAATTAACTCCAATATTATATAAACTATTCGAAAAAATAGGGAATGAAGGACTCCTACCAAATTCCTTTTATGACACAGACCTGGTACTGATACTGAAACCAGGTGGAACAAAAACAGAGAAAGAAAATTATAGACAATCTCCTTAATGAATATTGATACAAAAATCTTAAATAAAATACTAGCAAAGAGATTACAGAAAATCATCCCCAGAATAATACACCATGACCAAGTAGGATTTATATCAGAAATGCAGGGCTGGTTCAATATTAGGAAAACAATTAGCATAAATGACTATATCAATAACCAAACTAACAAAAAACATATGATTATCTCAATAGATGCAGAAAAAGCTTTTGATAAAATCCAACATCCATTCCTATTAAAAACATTAGAGAGTATAGGAATAAATGGGATTTTCCTTAAAATGATCAGTAGCATCTACTTAAAACCATCAGCAAGCATCATATACAATGGGGACACACTAGACTCATTCCCAATAAGATCAGGAGTGAAACAAGGCTGCCTACGGTCACTATTATTATTCATTAGAAATGCTTTGGCATTGACTTTGGCAGTAAGAGAAGAAAAAGAGATTAAAGGAATTAGAGTAGGTAATGAGGAAACCAAATTATCCCTCTCTGCAGATGATATTATGGTATACTTAGAGAACCCTAGAGACTTAACTAAAAAACTTCTAGAAACAATTCACAACTTTAGCAAAGTTGCAGGATACAAAATAAATCGACACAAATCATCAGCATTCTTATATGTTACCAACAAACTTCAGCAGGAAGAGATACAAAAACTGTTGATAGTACAAAATATTTGGGAATCTATCAGCCAAGGAAAAGTCAGGAACTATATAAACTAAACTACAAAACACTTTCCACACAAATAAAGTCAGACCTAATCAACTGGAAAAACATCAAGTGCTCATGGGTAGGCTGAGCGAATATAATAAAAATGACATTACTACCCAAACTAATTTACTCCTTTAGTGCCAAAATCAAACTCCCAAGAAATTATTTTACAGATCTAGAAAAAATAGTAGCAAAGTTCATTTGGAAGAACAAAAGGTCAAGTATCTCAAGGGAATTAATGAAAAAAAAGGCTGATGAGGGCGGCCTTGCTATACCAGATCTAAAATCATATTAAAAAGCAGTGGTCATCAAAACCATTTGGTACTGGCTAAGAAATAGAGCAGTCAATCAGTGGAAAAGGATTGGATCACAGAACAAACCAGGCAATAACTATAGCAGTTTACTGTTTGATAAACCCAAAGACCCCAGCTTCTGGATTAAGGACTCACTATTCCACAAAAACTGCTGGGAAAATTGGAAACTAGTGTGGAAGAAATTAAGACTCGACCCACACCTAACACCACATACCAAGATAAGCTCTAAATGAGCTCATGATTTAGACATAAAGAGTGGTATTATAAACAAATTAGAGGAACATAGGATTGTTTACCTCTCAGACCTGTGGAGATGGAATAAATTTATGTCCAAAGAAGAACTAAAACTCTTAATTGAACACCAGATAGATAATTTTGACTATATTAAGTTAAAAAGGTTTTGTACAAACAAAACTAATGCAGACAAGATTAGAAGGAAAGCAATAAACTGGGAAAACATTTTTACATTCAAAGGTTCTGATAAAGGCCTCATTTCTAAAATATATAGAGAATTCTCATATTTATAAGAATTCAAGCCATTCTCCAATCGATAAATGGTCAAAGGATATGAAATAATTTTCAGATGATGAAATTAAAACCATTTCTAGTCATATGAAAAGGTGCTCTAAATCATTATTCATCAGAGAAGTGCAAATTAAGTGAGGTACCACTACATACCTGTCAGATTGGCTAAGATGACAGGAAAAGATAATGATGAATGTTGCAGGGGATGTGGGAAACCTGGGACACTGATACCTTGTTGTTGGAACTGTGAACAGATCCAACCATTCTGGAGAGCAATTTGGAACTATGCTCAAAAAGTTATCAGACTGTGCCTACCCTTTGACCCAGCAGTGTTTCTATTGGGCCTATATCTCAAAGAGATCTTAAAGGAAGGAAAGGGCCCCACATGTGCAAGAATGTTTGTGGCAGCCCTTTTTGTAGCGGCAAGAAACTGCAAACTGAATGGATGCCCATTAATTGGAGAATGGCTGAATAAATTATGGTATATGAATGTCATGAAATATTATTGTTCTATAAGAAACGACCAGCAGGATGATTTCAGAGAAGCCTGGAGAGACTTGCATGAACTAATGCTGAGCGAAATCAGCAGAACCAGGAGATCATGGTACATGGCAACAATAAGACTATATGATGATCTATGCTGATGGACATGGTTCTCTTCAACAATGAGATATTTCAAACCAGTTCCAGCTGTTCAGTGATGAAGAAAGCCATATACATCCAGAGAGACGCCTGTGGGATCTGAGTCTGGACCACAGCATAGCATTTTCACACTGTCTATTGATGTTTGCTTGCATTTTGTTTTCCTTCTCAGGTTTTTATTTTTATTTTTTTTCCCGTACAGCAAGTTAACTGTGTGTATATATACATACACATATTCAATCTGTCAAACATTTTAACATAATTAACATGTACTAGACTTCCTGCCATCTAAGGGGAGGGTTGGAGGGAAAAATTTGTAATATAAAGCTTTGCAAGGGTCAATGTTGAAAAATTACCTATGCATATGTTTTGCAAATAAGAAGCTTTAATAAAAAAAAGAAAGAAAGAAAAAGAAACGATCAGCAGGATAATTTCAGAGAGGCCTGGAAAGGCTTACATGAATTGACGCTAAGAGAAATGAGCAGAACCAGGAGATCATTGTACACAGCAACAACAAGATTATACAATGATCAATTCTGATGGTCATGGCTCTTTTCAAAAATGATATGATTCAAACTAATTCCAATTGTTCAGTGATGAAGAGAGCCATCTACCCCCAGAGAGAGAACTGTGGGAACTGAGGGTGAATAACAACTTAGCATTTTCACTTTTTGTTGTTGTTTTCTTTCTCATTTTTTTCCCTTTTTGATCTGGTTTTTCTTGTGATCAAGTTAACTGCATAAATATGTATACATATATTGTATTTAACATATATTTTTAACACATTTAACATATATTCGATTAGTTGCCATCTAAAGGAGGGGGGAAGGAGAAAATTTGAAACACAAGGTTTTGCAAGGATCAATGTTGAAAAATTATCCATGAATATGTTTTGCAAATAAAAGGCTTAAACAAAAAAAATTAAGTTAAAAAGGTATAATATGACATAATAATAACAATAGCGCTATGAAATAAAACTTATTTGTCACCCTCCTATCTAAGTCATCAAATCAGCATACAAGCAGAAAGACACCTTAAATGGGAGAATAATTAAACAACTTGTAATGCATGAAAAACACTAGTAATATTCTGTTGCTAAGAAAGGATGAATATGATAGATATAGAGAATCATAAAAGGGCTAATGGGAAGTGATATAAAGCAAGTAGAAACATCAAAATACACAGGGAACAAAATAATGGAAGCTGAATACTTCAAAATGATAATGACCAAATTTGGCAACAAAGAAGAGACACAAGAAGGATCCTCTGTCCTTTCTTACAGAGGTGGAGAATCATGGACTTAGAATACTGTACATAATGATAAACTTAGTTGAATACTGCCACCTTGCCAGGGTTCTACAGGTAGTGAGTGTTAAGTATATTAGGCTAGATTTTAACTCAGGTGCTTCTGATTGCAGGCCACTGATGTATCTGGAGAGAGAGGGGGAGAGAGAATATATTTGGAAATATAGCCAATGTTAAAATAAAAGTATTAAATTCATTTTAAATTATATGGTACATTTAAAGAGCAACACATTCAATCTCAACATGTTATAGATTTTTAAAAATGCAAAACAGTGAGGTGTAGGTGATTTTTCCAAAGTTGGTTTCATAGCTGAACTGAGAACTCAGGTCTCCAATCTTCCAGGCTTACACTACATACTATGTCACTTGTTTTAGGCCAATTTTCTATAATCTGGGAGTAACAGCCAATAGATTCCCCAACTCCTCCTGAACAGTGATGTCAGCTCCAAATGATTTTGTTTTGCTTTTCATAAACCTGAGAAAGGACAGGCATGGCATGGGGAAGTTAAAGTCAGCTAGGAAAACAAAAATTCCAGCATGAGGTTTGAGGGGGTAGTGGAAAGGGTGAAGGCAGAGGGGGAGGAGAGTAGAAACATCAACAATTCAAAGAATGCATGACCTTTGGATCTGGCTCCTTTATTCTGCTGCCCCTCCCCTTGAATGAACTTCAAGACTTCATTTTAGTTGGAAGTAACTGGGGATTCCCACCTGACCCAGCTCCTGACTTCCCAACTTCTACAAGCAACTGAAAATGACCATCTAACAGCAATTAGGATTTAAATAAATTACAAGTTACTGATTTTATGTGTTGGTGAGAGAGAGAAATAGTTATTTTCCATTTTTATAAAGTCACTCAAAAGATGGTGACAATTTCTAATTCTTTCAGAAACAAAGGTCCATTATTATATACTCCCATACCTCTCAGGCATAGTCAAACCCTCCTTAAGACTTAATGAGTTTTACTGACAAAATTAAGGATTATACCTTTTTTCCCCAACCTCTGCTCCTATTCTATGAAATTTTTTTAAAGGAAAATATACTTTATTTGAGAGCATTTAATAATTCATACAAGTTCTATGAATTGTTAACTGCTCTCTCTCTCTTTTTATTGAAGTTTTTTTATTTTATACTCTATGAAATTAAAATACACCCAACTTCACTCTGACCTGCAGTTAAATTATATTATTACCACAGCACTGTCTTCAAAGCAATGAACAACTAGCTGTGAATATATTAACTCATGTAAGCATATAAACTCATGTATGCACTAAAGAATAAAAAATTCAGGTCCATCAAGATACCTTCTTTGCAAGCAAATTGTGCAAGGCTCCCCATTATCTGTAGTAAGCCACCCACCTCTTTTAGCTGGCAGTTGTGTACATAATGTTTATGACTGCTCTCCCCAACTCCTTTCACTCCCAGGCAGAGAGATAAGAAAAATACAGTTGAATGAAATGCCACTAGGGAGACAAAGCTCTCATAGTTTTTGGAAAACAAAGTTTTTACCTTATAACATTTTTCCATAGATGAATTCTGATAGGATTAAAAAAATACGTTGGTATTCAGAAGACACTTATTTAAAACAGAATTTTGGTCTCATGGAGTATAATAAATCTCACTCTTCAAGCTCTTCCCTAGCCAAGTGAAGAGCTTGAAATAATTACCTCCCCAGGCTTTCATTTCCTCATCTGTACAAGGAGGCATTGGCTTAGACAATCTCTACGATCTCCTCCACATTTAGATCTATTATCCTAACAAATGTACTTACTTGTTAGTACCAGACTTGGAGTCAGGAAGATCTGAGTTCATATACAGATTGAGTTCAAATACAAATACTTAATATATGGTAAGTCACTTATCCCTGTTTGCCTCACTTTCCATATCTGTAAAATAAGTTGGAGAAGGAAATAGCAAATCATTCCAGTAGCTTTGCCAAGAAAACCAAAAATGGGATTATGAAGAGTAAAATAAGACTGAACAAGAACATCCTAAAACGTCAATCAGGGAAAATACCTAAACATCCCTTGCCCTTTTTACTACTCACATAGCCCATTCAGTTCAGTCCTCCATCACCATGCTTGAAAATTATTGTCAGATCTATTTCCAAAATCTTACCCTTCTCCAATCTAACCTGTGATATATATAATCTGTCAACAAGTATGCACTGGAATTGGCACCAACTGGCAGTAAGCAGAGAGAAGATGAACTTCCATCCTCAAATTTTTATTCAATAATCAAAAGCAAATTTTTTCACACACTTTTTCATAGTCCATAGAACATTAAATATAAAATAATAATAGTGGCAGAGTGACTCTTTCTGTACTCAATCAAAAAAGGAGCATAAAATAATAACATCAAAAGTCTTTGGTCACTAGTTTAAGAAATAAAGAAATTTAAACAAGAGTTTCTCATTCAAGATTAACCAAGAAATGGATTCCATAAGATTCACTTTGCAATTTGTTCACAAGCCAAGTACAAATGAACAAATATTTATTATTTAAGCACCTACTATGTATTACCTACATGACAGCTAGGTGATATTGTGGTTGGAATGCTAGGTCTGGGGATAAGAAGACATCTTTCACAATTCAAATCTGGCCCCACACACTATGAGACCTTGGACAAGTCACTTAACCCTATTTGCCTCAGTTCCTTATCTATAAAATGAGCTGGAGAAGAAAATAGCAGTATATTTGACAAGAAAACTCCAAATGGGATCATGACAAGTTGGACACTGAAATGACTGAACAAAACCTACTATGTACAAGGGAACAGACAACAGGATAAAAATGAGCTCTCTCCAAAAGTTTACCTTCTAATATAAAAATAAGCAATTCTCTAAACACATGATGCTTGGGCTAATACAACTTTCAAGATCCTACTTTAAGATTACAAACTCCTTGAAAGCAGCTCCCATCTTGCTCCAAGCAGCTAAACTAGTATTCCAAACAGCAGTTGTTTAATCAATGTTAATTAATTTAGCATGATGAGATTTTGGGTCATAAGTTTTCAAGACACCTGATATTTTGAGGCAAGCAAAGTATTATTTAAAAAAAGACACTGGAAGTAAGGTCCTCCTTACCAACCCCTCATTTCTGTATAGGAGACTAAATCAGTAACATACTTAAGACATAACACCTGGAAACATAAAATGGAATCAAAACAGAAAACCCACAGCTGCAGAAGCTTAATTCCAAAATTATTGATCCCTAAAATAAGATAGACTTGGCTAATTGTCTAAATCTGGGCCAAAGCCCAAAAGGGGGAAAAAAAACCCAGCACCATCAAGTTCATCAAGCTGATCGAATCTATAGAACTCAGTTCTTTCTACTTCATGTTAGTTTTACAATTATACTTTGTTGCTGTTTTTTTTTAAAGGCTTGCTTTCTTATTTTGATAAAACCCAGTTATTGGGTTTAAAGAAAAGAAAATTTTCCCAAGTTCTAAATTAGTTTCCAGAGGGTATAAATTGATGTTATTGTGACAATATGAAAAAGAAACTAGAGGTAGAAAAGGGATCACATTGGAAGAAGAGGAAAAAGGAGGCATTACATCACAGGAAGAGGCAAAGAAAACTTATTATAATTGAAGGAAAGGAGGGGGATGAGCCTTATGTTAATCTTAATCTCATCAGATTTGGCTCCTAGAGAATAATAGACATATTTGGTATCACAAAAAAACTTGTCTCATCTTATAAGTAAATAGAAGGGAAAGGGGGAAAAGAAAGGGAAAGACTAATAGAAGGGGAAAAAAGAATAGGGGAAAGGTGTAAAAAAGGGGATGGGGCTCTAAAAGGGAAAGATTGTTTGAAGGAGGTGGTCGTCAAAACAAAATACTAGGGAGGAGGGAAGGGGAAAAGCATAACCTAGGGTAAATAACATGGTAGGAAACACAGAATTAGTTATTTTAACTGGGAATGTGCATGGGATAAACTCTCCCATAAAGCAGAAGAAGATAGCAGACTGGATTAAAACCCAGAATACAACAATATGTTGTTCACAAGAAACACATTTAAAGCATCATGATACAATCAGAGTGAAGGTAAAGGGCTGGAGCAGAATCTATTATGCTTCAAGTGAACAAAAAAAAAAAAAAAGCAGGGGTAGCAATCCTGATTTCAGATCAAGTAAAAGCAAAGATAGATCTAATTAAAAGAGATAAGGAAGGAAACTATATTTTACTAAAGGGTACCCTAGATAATGAAGCAATATCAATACTAAACATATATGCACCAAGTGGTATAGCATCCAAATTCCTAGAGGAGAAGTTAAGAGAGATGAAAGAAGAAATAGACAGCAAAACTATACTACTGGGGGATCTCAAACTTGCTCTCTCAGAACTAGATAACTCAAACCACAAAATATATAAGAAAGAAGTTAAGGAGATAAACAAAATGTTAGAAAAGTTAGGTATGATAGATCTTTGGAGGAAATTAAATGGGGCCAGAAAGGAGTTTACTTTTTTCTCTGCGGTTCATGGAACTTATACAAAAATTGACCATGTGTTAGGACATAAAAACCTCAAAATCAAATGCAGAAAGGCAGAAATAGTAAACGCATTTTTTTCAGATCATGATGCAATAAAAATCAAATGCAATATAAATAGAAGAAAATAGACCAAAAAGCAATTGGAAACTGAGTGAAATGGGAAACTGAGGACTTCTCAGAATGACTGTGAGAGATTGGTGTGGTTTTTCATCGGGAAGCGCTACTGCAGGAAGAGATTAATTGTTGCTTTTTAGAATATCAAAGGCAGACCAGACTTTCACTGGGAATCTATTTGAAAAGGATTTGGGGTAACTATCTGTGTGTGATAAGTAAGGTGGAAATGCCTTGTTCTAGAGATTGGCAGGTCCAGGGAGCCAGTGGCTCCCTCTCTCTCTATAAAGCATGTGCTCAAATGAGAAACAGTGGCCTCCTTCTTTTCCCTAGCTTGTGCCGAAAAAAAAATGACCGTCCAGAATTTCGCAAGATTCTAATAAACTTCTAATCTTCACTTTGAGAGATCTTTGAGTAATGCTTGAGTCGCATTTTTATCCCACACAAAAGTAAATAATCTCATCCTAAAGAATGAATGGGTTAAACAGCAAATTACAGACACAATTACAAATTTCATCTAAGAGAATGACAATGAGACAACATACTAAAATTTGTGGGGTGCAGCCAAAGCAGTTATAGGGGGTAATTTTATATCTCGAGATGCTTACTTGCATAAAATAGAAAAAGAGAAAACCAATGAACTGGGTTTACAATTAAAAAAGCTAGAATAGAACAAATTTAAAACCCACAATTAAATACCAAACTGGAAATTCTGAAAAAAAAAAGGGGATTAATAACATTGAAAATAAGAAAACTATTGAATTAATAAATAAAACTAAGAGTTGGTTTTATGAAAAAAAATAGATAAGCCTTTAGTTAATTTAATTAGAAAAAGGAAAGAGGAAAATCAAATTATTAGTCTCAAAAATGAAAAGGGAGAACTTTCCACCAATGAAGAGGAAATTACAGCAATAATTAGGAGTTATTTTGCCCAACTTTGTGCCAATAAATTTGATAACCTAAGTGAAATGGAGGAATATCTACAAAATATAGATTGCCCAGATTAACAGATGAGGAAATAAACAACTTAAATAGTCTCATTTTAGAAAAAAGAAATAGAACAAGTCACTCATCAACCCCCTAAGAAAAATTCCCTAGGACCAGATGGATTTACATTTGAATTCTACCAAACATTTAAAGAATAATTAACTCCAATATTATATAAACTATTTGAAAAAATAGGGAATGAAGGACTCCTACCAAACTCCTTTTATGACACAGACATGGTACTGATACCTAAACCAGGTAGAACAAAAACAGAGAAAGAAAATTATAGACCAATCTCCCTAATGAATATTGATGCAAAAATCTTAAATAAAATATTAGCAAAGAGATTACAGAAAATCACCCCCAGAATAATACACCATGACCAAGTAGGATTTACATCAGGAATGCAGGGATGGTTCAATATTAGGAAAACTATTAGCATAAATGACTATATCAATAACCAAACTAAGAAAAAATATATGATTATCTCAATAGATGCAGAAAAAGCATTTGGTAAAATCCAACATCCATTCCTATTAAAAACACTAGAGAATATAGGAATAAATGGACTTTTCCTTAAAATAGTCAGTAGCATCTATTTAAAACCCATGAGCAAGCATCATATGTAACAGTGATAAATGGGAACCATTTCCAATAAGATCAGGGGTAAAACAAGGTTGCCCACTATCACCATTACTATTCAATATTGTATTAGAAATGCTAGCTTTGGCAATAAGAGAAGAAAAAGAGATTAAAGGAATCAGAGTTGGTCATGAGAAAATCAAATTATCACTCTTTGCAGATGATATGATGGTATACTTAAGAGAACCCTAGAGAATCAACAAAAAACTATTAGAAATAATCCATAACTTTAGCAAAATTGCAGGATGCAAAATAAATCCACATAAATCATCAGCATTTTTATATATCACTAACAAAGTCCAACAGCAAGAGATACAAAGAGAAATTCCATTTAAAATAAATGTCAATAGTATAAAATATTTGGGAATATATCTGCCAAGGGAAAGTCAGGAACTATATAAGCAAAACTACAAAATACTTTCCACAAGTAAAGTCAGATGTAAAGAATTAGAAAAACATCAAGTGCTCTCGGATAGATCGAGCAAATATAATAAAGATGACAATACTACCTAAATTAATCTATTTATTTAGTGCTATACCAATCAAACTACCAAGAAATTATTTTACTCACCTAGAAAAAATAACAATAAAATTCACCTGGAAGAACAAAAAGTCAAGAATTTCAAGGGAATTAACAGGAAAAAAAAAGCAAATGAAGGTGGCATAGCTGTATCAGATCTAAAACTATATTATAAAGCAGCAGTCATCAAAATCAGTTGGTGCTGCCTAAAAAACAGAGTAGTTGGTCAGTGGAATAGGTTAGGTTCACAGGACAAAATAGTCAATGACTATAGTAATCTAGTATTTGACGAATCCAAAGACCCCAGCTTTTGGGATAAGAACTCACTATTTGACAAAAACTGCTGGGAAAATTGGAATCTAGTATGGAAGAAACCACACCTAACAACGTATACCAAGATAAGGTCAAAATGGATTCATGATCTAAATATAAAGAATATTATAAACAAACTAGAAGAACATAGGATAGTTACTTCTCAGATCTGTGGAGGAGGAAGGAATCTCTGACCAAAGAAGAACTAGAGATTATTAATTACAAAATAAGATAATTTTGAATATAAAGTTAAAAAGTTTTTGTACAAACAAAACTAATGCAGACACGATTAGAAGGAAAGCAATAAACTGGGAAAACATTTTTACATTCAAAGGTTCTGATGAAGGCCTCATTTCTAAAATATATAGAGAATTGACTCAAATTTATAAGAATTCAAGCCATTCTCCAATTGATAAATGGTCAAAGGATATGAGCAGCCAATTTTCAGATGAAGAAATTGAAACTATTTCTAGTCATGAAAAGATGCTCCAGATCACTACTGATCAGAGAAATGCAAATTAAGACAACTCTTTTTTTTATTAAAAGCTTTTTATTTGCAAAACATATGAATGATTATTCTACACTGACCTTTGCAAAAGCTTTTTTGTTCCAAGCTTTTCCCCTCCTTCCCCCCACCCCCACCCCTAGATGACAGGTAATCTAATACATGCTAAATATGATAAATTATATGACAAATCCAATATATGTATACATATCTATACAGTTGTCTTACTGCACAAGAAACATCAGATCTAGAAAGAGAGAAGAAAAAAAAAAACAACCTAAGAAGGAACACAAAATGCATGTAAATATTCACAGAAAGCGTTAAAATGCTGCGTTGTGGTTCACATTCAGTTCCCACAGGCCTCTCTCTGGATGTATATGACTATCTTCATCGCTGAACAATAGGAACTGGTTTGAATCTTATCATTGTTGAAGAGAACCACGTCCATCAGAATTGATCATCGTATAGTCTTGTTGCTGTGTATAATGTTCTCCTGGTTCTGCTGATTTCACTCAGCATCAGATCATGCAAGTCTCTCCAGGCCAAGACAATTCTTGAGATACCACTACATACCTGTCAGATTGGTTAAGATGACAGGAAAAGATAATGATGAATGTTGGAGGGGATGTGGGAAAACTGGGACACTGATACATTCTTGGTGGTACTGTGAACAGATCCAACCATTCTGGAGAGCAATTTGGAATTATGCTCAAAAAGTTATCAAACTGTGCATAGCCTTTGACCCAGCATGTTTCTATTGGGTTTATATCCCAAAGAGATTTTAAAGGAGGGAAAGGGACCCACATGTGCTCGAATGTTTGTAGCAGCCCTTTTTGTAGTGGCTAGAACTGGAGAATGGCTGAATAAATTATAGTATATGAATGTTATGGAATAATATTGTTCTATAAGAAACAGCCAACAAGATGATTTCAGAGAGGCCTGGAGAGACTTGTATGAACTGATGCTGAGTGAAATGAACAGAACCAGGAGATCATTATACACGGCAACAACAATACTATATGATGATCTATTCTGATGGAACATACTTCTTTCCAACAATGAGATGTTTCAAACCAGTTCCTATTGTTCAACAATGAAGAAAGTCATATACATCCAGAGAGAGACCTGTGGAAACTGAGTGTGGACAACAACATAGCATTTTAATGCTTTCTGTGAATGCTTACATTTTGGGTTTTTTTTCTCTTTCTAGATCAGATTTTTCTTGTGCAGCAAGATAACTGTACAGATATGTATACACATATCGGGTTTGCCATATATTTTAACATATTTAACATGTATCAGATTACTTGCTATCTAGGAAAGGGGGTGAGGGGAAAGGGAAAAATTTGGAACGGAAAATTTTGCAAAGGTCAATGTACAAAAGTTACTCATATATTCTGTAAATAAAAATGTTTAATAAAAGTTTAAAAAAAATTAGGTTCCAAAAAATGGGTTGAGTGGGGGCAGCTAGGTGGCACAGTAAATAGACCACCAGCCCTGAAATCAGGAGGACCTGAGTTCAAATTTGACTTCAGAACTTAACACTTCCTAACTATATGACCATGGGCAAATTAACTCCAATTGCCTCAGCAAGGAGGAAAAAAAAAAAAGATTCTGATTATAGTAATTTTGAACAGTAGGGTGTGTGTGTGTGTGTGTGTGTGTGTGTGTGTGTGTGTGTGTGTATGTATGTCTGCATGTCTGCTCACCTCCAGCTTTATAATTTCGTACTGCATATCAGTCTGATTTTGCAAACAGAAAACTCCATATGGGGCTGGACCTGACTGAAAGAACTCAACAATGTTTTGAAAATTTGTGAGTTTAATGAAAAATATTTGCAGTGAGTTTTAGGTGTTGGTTTGCCTTTAATTCAAGGATGCTGCTTGTCTTTCCTCTACAAGAGTAATGCAATGTCTATAGAAGACCCTGTTCTCTCAAAGGTCAGTTAGTTTTTTGGCTAATTGCTGAATTAACATAATTCCAAATTTTCAAATTTAGATGGAAAACTCTTTAAACTTAAATTATAATTTTGTAAATTTTTATATGATTTATAATAATGTAAAATTACAACTTCAAGTTTATTTCACTCAGCCTGATTTTTGGAAATGAATTTGTAGTTCAGGGAAAATTTTCCTTTTATCTCACTAATCAGATTACATCTTTGGCATCAGAATGAGAATTCAAATTCAAATGCCTTTCTTTCACTATACAAAGATATATACAGGGGGGTATTTCCTTTGGAAATCAAAGCTCAGTAGATCACAGTAAAACAGAACTAGAATTTTTTTTTAATCTTCTATTTAACTCGGCCACTTTTTAATTTGCCCACCTCTATTTTTGTTTTTACATCACTTATCTTATTCAATGTAACTCTCCTCCCACATTCTCCAAAAAATAATTTCTAATACAAAGAATTTTAAAAAGGAAGAAAAAGAAGGTCAACAAAACTAATCAACATGCCCAAGCAAGTCTAGTTACAGATGGAGTGTTCTATTCCTGCTATTCTCCACTTCTGCAAAGTGAGTGGGGTAATGCCTTTTTTCTTTTCCCATTCATTTTATAGATGAAGAAACTGAGGCAAACAGTGTTAAGTGACAACTATTAAGGATCTAAACCTAGTTATGAGCACAGATCCTCCCAATTTCCAGCATTAGTACTACACCATCCAGCTTTCCTAAAACAAAACATTAGTTTAATTATTCTTTTACCCAAAGGGTTTACATTTGGGAAAGTGCTCTCCTTTCCACATAGTATCAAACATCTGGAAAGGACCTCAGTGGTCACAGATAAAACCCCAAACTTCTTTGAAGGAGAAAAAGAAGCAATCTCATAGACTTAGAAGAAAATAACTGCTGGACTTCAGAGCCTCTTTAATCTAGGAAAACTTTTCCTTCTAACACATATAGCATTCTGAAGTTAAAAGGAAAAAACATAACTTTTTTTATTAGTCAATTTTCATGCTAAAGAAATAGATTGCAGATAAAATTTAATGGAAATAGCTCAAGCCACTTTCTACATTTTTACCTTATGGGAGCAGGTGGAGGTGTGGGGGTGGAACAGAGCATCTTAAATTGCTTAAATATTTCCCTGGCCTTTAGAAAACCCTGAGGAGAACAATGGTAATTCAGAAGGCAAGGTTCAACTGCTCATTCCTTTTTAGAGAAGTGCAATTAATCTCTAACTTGAGGAGGGGATGGAATAAGACTAAAGGTTATATACTGAAAAGGCAGACCAATCTTTTAGAGAAAGAGAGAGACATCCCAAGAATCCAGTTTATAAATTCTACTTTGCTGTTTAGACAGCATAAATCCTCATATGGAATAAGATTAAAAATTAATATTTTAGATTTATCTTGATTCTAGGGTTTACAAATCATTATGTGATTATGGCAAAATGCTTATTTGAATGAACTAATGTTTCAAAAAAAATATTTCGAACAACAAAAGAATGTTACTATCACACAGCTGAAAGCTGATCTGATAAAAATGAATACATACTAACAAAAAAAAGTCCAGTTTCTTAAGAATACATAAGTAAATGTGAGAATGGTTCTTTCTCATCTTCAAAAACATTATTAAGAAAAAGTCTGTAGAAATATACCATTTAAAGTGTTTCTGTGTGGGGTAGCAATATCTTCATCATCAGGAGCAAATGCAGAGTCCATGGTTTACCGGAGGCCTGGTGAAAGATAATGCCCTGCCTTGCCTTAGAAATTACAGTAGCTGCTCTCCAGCTCCAGTTCCAGGCCAACAGTTTTTATTGCCAAACCCTGCAAGTGTAATGAGACATAGGACTGCTGTCTTACACAAGAACACACAGAAAGAATGGTATTTCATAGGCCTTCGGAAAATCCCTTGAAGTCACAGGTTAGGTTGTGGCCAACATTACTCCCCATGCTTAGGAAAGCTCAATTTCTGGTGAGAATAGACAAGACAATAATTCAAAGAAACATTCATCAGGGGAGAACAAGTGCCAGAATAAAAATATTTTGCCAAACCAGTAAGCTGTCCTAGCTGGGGCAGATCAGACTAAGTGCTAAGATAAGAAGGTCAGGTTTGTTTTGAAAGGGACAATAATAACAATTCATTCAGGATGTTCTCTCCTGAGCCAAACTCAGGAACTTAGGAAGGGGCAGAGAAAGGCTGCACAAAGAGAGAAATATTAGATCTCCTTACACAGTAAATATAAGCATACCAGATGCACTTGGATCCTTTATAATAGATTGCAGTGAACCAGGACAAAAAGGCAAGAGGGCAAACAAACCCAAATTATAGACAAAACCAAATCAAAATTTGGCCAAATTTGGGAAAGTAAACTCAATAGCCCATGAACACTTTATCAATAAGCAGTGCTAATAAATTGGCGTAATGTTACTCTTTTCAGTTCACTGGCTACAAAACTTTACAATTTACTTAATCAATAATATGCCTCAATGGAAGATACTCCACACTGGGAACTACCTAGAGTGATAAAGATCATAGCTCCCAAATCCCTCCCCCCTCAAAAATCAAAAACAAAAACACTGCATTCACAGTATTTACTTCATGAATGAAAATAATTATTTCAGTGTTTCCCTCTTCTTCAGGATAATCCCTTATTTATCTGGCATTCCCCAAGTCTGGAATGCTCACCCTCCTCACCTCTATCTTTCCTGGATTTCTTCAAGTCTCAGATAAAATCATACTTTTTCCAGGAAGTATTTTCCCATCTTCCCTGTAGATTATTTACAAGCTATTCTGTATATTTTTGGAGGTCTTTTGGTTGTTGTTTACAGACATTTTGTCTGCATGCTGCTGTATCTATTAGACAGGAAACCTGTAAGGTAGGGACTGGACTGTCTTTTGTCCCCAGATTTCAGAACAAAGTCTGGCTTGTAGGAGACACTTAGTAAATGATTATTACCTGACTGACTAATAATATGCTAAGTTCTGAAGGCACAAATACAAAAGTGGTGACATTCATCCTTCAAAGGACTTATATTCTAACGGAAGAAACTAAGCTGATTTCAGTTCAATTCCTCCCATAAGTTCGAGATCCTATCCCACACAGGACATTTGCATGCTGAGCAGTTCTTACACATCTTTTCATAAATCCTTTAGAGAATCTCCTCTGAAAAAGAAAGGAGAACATATACACCCAATGAGAAAGGAAGTCTATATATTTGGTAGACATAGAACATACAGGCAACTTGTTTGTATTAGGGATTTCTAGGAAACTGGTAATCACCATAAGTAAGGTAGAGTCATACAATGATAAGGTGAAAAGCTAGCTATACATCAAGCATCTCTAAGGTAGCAATTTGCCAGGGCAAGTATCCAAGAAGACTACCAACAGGAATGGCAAAGATTTAAAATTGTTGCTTCCACACCAAGTACATGTGTATATACACATTCACAACAAGGAAAATTTTTCAGTTACTGCAAAAGTT
Organism: Myrmecobius fasciatus; assembly: GCA_023553655.1. Lineage (NCBI taxonomy): Eukaryota > Metazoa > Chordata > Mammalia > Dasyuromorphia > Myrmecobiidae > Myrmecobius > Myrmecobius fasciatus. The sequence continues at coordinate 200,758 of JAJPUD010004312.1, forward strand.
TATGTTTCTGTGGAAAACATGAAACAGCTATGTATTTTTTCCAAACTCAGCTGGTCTTTGTGGTGGGAGAAATATAAAAGCCCTTTCTTCTAAAAAGTTAGTGTAGTTTTCCTCTGAAAGATAACAAAGCTATCCCCTAGGATTTGAATGGTTCAGGGGGCTAAAGATCAAACTAAGTCTGAAGTAGCACCCTAATAGACTTTGGCCCCAATGACTGGGTTTTCTGATCATAAGGCATAAGAAGGCCCTTCAGACTAGGCCTAGGTACCATTATATCCTGTCCTTGTGATGAGACTCATTCCCAAGCTTCCATGTGTAAAAACATAATTTTGTAGAAATTTCTATAAAAGCTAAGTGTTAGAATATCCTAGTTGAATATCTTTTCCATGCTAGAGCTAATTAAGTTTTTTACTCACCCATGAATGTCTCATTTTGTTCCAACATTAAACCTGAATAGAGTACCAGTCCTAGTTGTATCTGCCCACTTTAAGTCTCACACCTAGAAAAGGTAATAATAGCTCCAAGCTATATATCAACTTCACAGATTACCAGGGAAAATGAAATGTTCATTGAAAGGATGGAAGAAATGCTCCTAGACACCCAAAGAACAAAAAGGTATATTATTTAAAGAGAATATACCCTGTTCTTTGTCAGAATGTTGAAGGAAGAAAGAATTCAACAAAATAGGTGAGTAAGAAGAAAGATCAGTGAATACTAATCCATAAGAAAAAGGGTAAAAGTGTCTTTCTCCCACTCATAAATAAAAGGTAAAGGGTATAGCTGGGTCCTTTTAGTGAGTGAAGGAAAGATCCAAAGATTCCACCAAGGGAGAAGAAGTAATTCTCCAATAATCATAAGAGGTGGTAGTAAAAACTCACTGAGAAAGGAAATTTGGATGTCATTCTGATGGGCATTCTCAGATCAGAGATAGATAGGAAACCATTATCAAATCTAATTCAATCTTCATGGAGCTCATGTTCAGAAAGTGATGAAGAAACTTGTCAACTCTGATGATCCCTAACAATACTAGAGATTGTGAAACACTGGGTAAGAAACAAAAACTTTAGGGGCACTGGTGGTATACTGCAGACTGAAAGCAATAATCAAAAGATTAAAGTAGGACCAAAAACTAAACAGCTTAATCAGATAATGGTATATGAATATAGAATTTCTGAATCATTAATGAAAATATGAAACAACTTATAAGAACTAGTACAAATAAATTTGTCAAATGGCAAGATAGAAATAGTTCATGTTGGAGGAAAATTTGCATAAAAATAGGCATGATACACATTGGTGAAACAGTCTAATCATTCTGGAACTCAATTTGGAATCCTTTCTTAAAATTGCTAAAAATAAAGTGACAAAAAAAATCCATACTCTTTGACCCTAAAAATCTCACTGCCAGGCTTCTACCCTATAAAAGATGAATTCACAAAGATCTTATGTGCACAAAAATACTCTTCCAATACTTTTGTGAGGAGCAAGAAAGAAAGGAAGAGAAGAGGAAGAGAAGAGGAAGAGAAGAGGAAGAGAAGAGGAAGAGAAGAGGAAGAGAAGAGGAAGAGAAGAGGAAGAGAAACAAAGTAGATACCAACAGATCAGGGAAAAACTTCACTAGAGGAATGGCTTCATTAATTGTGGTAGATAAATATAAAGAATTCAGGCAAGCAAAGCAAGACATCAACTGAAGCAGGATCAGAAAAACAAATTCTATAGTGGTCTAACCACACCTCAAAGCATCATATTCAATGTTGGGCACCTCACTTTAGGACCAACAATGATAATGAGAATGGACTAGAGACCATACTATGTGAAAATTAGTTGAGGGTACTTCCAATCTCTGAAAAAAAAAAAGACTTATGGAGAGAAAGACAGCTGTCTTCAGTAATGAACTGACTGGTGATGTGCAAGGACTAGCTTTGTTCTACCTTATCTGGTAGTTCAGAACTTGCCCAGATGGAAGTTGCACTTAGGCAAATTGAGGCAAAATTCCATGTACTGGAAGTCTTCAAGCAGAGGGCAGATGATTGCTTATTTGGATAGGGTAGAAGGGATTCCTGTATTGGTGTATGGTTCAACAAGATGATTTCTAAGGTCTGAGGTCCTTACAACTCTGAGGTTCTATAATCAAGAAAACTAGACTTTCAGGGTCTCAAGATACTGGTTGGACTTGAAATCAATTCACATGTGTTTGACATTAAGTTCAGATTCTTAGCTGTGTGACCATGAATGAATAATTTAATTTCCCTGAACCTAATTTCTTATCTCTAAAAGAGATAACACCTGCCCTACTAATCTCACAGGACAGGTGTGAGTAAAGTCCTCTGTATCCATAAAGTGCTATATAAGCATGTTTGTACTTTTTTTTTT
>JAJPUD010004313.1:0-28529 GCA_023553655.1 Myrmecobius fasciatus
CCCCTCCATCGCAGCCCTGACTTCTGCCCCGGCTGGAGTCTGATTGTGACCAGCGGCCGATTTCCCCTGAGGCTAACCTTCTCCAGAGTTCTTTCAAGGTAGATCTTTGATAGAAGTGCATTGTAGTCCAAATGCTTGGCGGGGCCCTCACTCAAAAACCAGTTGGAAGGCTCACTTTGTCTGGGTTTGAGGGAATGTCCCAGGAGTTCACAGAAAAAGCTGTCTGCAGTTCGCCATCTTCTGATGCAAAATTTTAAATGTGATATTAGCAATGAGATTATAGAAAGTCATCCCCAGGATAATACATTAAGACCAAGTGAGATTTATACCAGGAATGCAGGGCTGGTTCAATAGGAAAAGTATCAGTATAATCAATTATATTAATGGCCAAACTAACAAAAACCATATGATTATCTCAATAGATGCAGAAAAAGCATTTGATAAAATCCAACACCCATTCCTATTAAAACACTAGACAATATAGGAATAAATGGGCTTTTCCTTAAAGTGATTAGTAGCATCTACTTAAAACCATCAGCAAGCATCATATGTAATGGAGACAAACTAGAACCATTCCCAATAAGATCAGGAGTGAAACAAGGCTACCCACTGTCACCATTACTATTTAATATTGTATTAGAAATGTTACCTTTGGCAGTAAGATAAGAAAAAGAGATTAAAGGAATTAGAGTAGGTAATGAAGAAACCAAATTATCACTCTTTGCAGATGACATGATGGCATACTTAGAGAACCCTAGTTACTCAACTATAAAATTACTAGAAACAATTCACAACTTTAGCAAAGTTGCAGGATTCAAAATAAATCCACATAAATCAGCATCATTTTTATATATTACCAACAAAGTTCAGCAGCAAGAGATACAAAAAGAAATTCCATTCCAAATAACTGTCGATAGTATAAAATATTTGAGAATCTATCTGTCAAGGAACAGTCATGAACTATATGATCTAAACTACAAAACACTTTCCACACAAAGTTAGACCTAATCAGTTGGAAAAATATCAAGTGTTCATGGGTAGGCTGAGCAAATAAAATAAAAATGACAGTACTACTCAAACTAATTTACTTATTTAGTGCCATACCAATCAAACTCCCAAAAACTTATTTTATGGATCTAGAACAAAATAGTAGCAAAGTCCATTTGGAAGAAGAAAAGGTCAAGAATTTCAAGGGAATTAATAAAAAAAAAAGGTCGATGAAGGTGGCCTTGCTGTACCAGATCTAAAACTATATTATAAAGCAGCAGTCACTAAAACAATTTGGTACTGGCTAAGAAATAGAATAGTCGGATCAGTGGAATAGGATAGGATCACAGGACAAACTAGGCAATAACTATAGCAATCTAGTGTTTGATAAACCCAAAGACCCCAGCTTTTGGGATAAGTACTCACTATTCAACAAAAACTGCTGGGAAAATTGGAAACTAGTGTGGAAGACATTAGGGCTTGACCCACACCTAACACCACATACCAAGATAATATCTAAATGGATTCCTGATTTAGACATAGAGTGATAATTATAAGCAAATTGGAGGAACATAGGATAGTTTACCTCTCAGACCTGTGGAGATGGAAGGAATTTGTGTCCAAAGAAGAACTGGAACTCTTAATTGAACACCAGATAAGCTAATTTTGATTATATTAAGTTAAAAAGTTTTTGTACAAACAAAATGAATGCAGACAAGATTAGGAGGGAAGCAATAAATTGGGAAATCACCTTTACATTTAAGGGTTCTGATAAAGGCCTCATTTCTAAAATATATAGAGAATTGTCTCATATTTATAGGAATTCAAGCCACTCTCCAATCGCTAAATGGTCAAAGGATATGAACAGGCAATTTTCAGATGATGAAATTAAAATTATTTATAATCATATGAAAAGGTGCTCCAAATCACTATTGATCAGAGAAATGAAAATTAAGACAACTCTGAGGTACCACTACACACCTGTCAGATTGGCTAAAATGACAGGAAAAGATAATGATGAATGTTGGAGGGGATATGGGAAGACTGGGACAGTGATGCATTGTTGGTTGAACTGTGAACCAATCCAACCATTCTGGAGGGCAATTTGGAACTATGCCCAAAAAGTAATCAAACTGTGGATACTCTTTGACCCAGCAACGTTTCTATTTGGCTTATATCCCAAAGAGATCTTAAATGTGCAAGAAGGTTTTTGGCAGCCCTTTTTGTAGCGGTTAGAAACTGGAAACTGAATGCCCATCAGTTGGAGAATGGCTGAACAAATTATGGTATATAAATGTTATGGAATATTATTGTTCTATAAGAAATGACCAACAGGATGATTTCAGAGAGACCTGGAGAGACTTGCATGAACTGATGCTGAGCAAAATCAGCAGAACCAGCTGATCATTACACATGGCAACAACAAGACTATATGATGATCAATTCTGATGAACATGGCTCTCTTCAACAATGAAATGCTTCAAACCAGTTCCAATTGGCCAGTGAAGAAAGCCATATACACCCAGAGAGAGGGATATGAAATGTGTACCACAACATAACATTTTCATGCTTTCTATTGATGTTTGTTTGCATTGTGTTTCCTTTGTCAGATTTTTTTCTTTTAGACATGATTTTTCTTGCACAGCAAGATAAGTGTGGAAATATGCCTACATATATTCAATTTGTCAAGTATTTTAACATAATTAATATGTAGGGGACTTGCTGCCATCTCGGGGAGGGGTGGGGACTAGGGGGGAAAATTTGTAACAGAAGGCTTTGTAAGGGTCAATATTGAAGAATTACCCATACATATGTTTTGCAATTAAAAAGCTTTAACAAAATATTCCTAGAGAAGATTATAAGCAAATTACAGGAAGAAATAGACAGCAAAACTATTCTACTGGGGAACCTCAAACTTCCTTTCTCAGAATTAGACAAATCTAACCACAAAATAAACAAGAAAGAAATTAAAGATGTTAATAGAATCTTAGAAACCTAGATATGATAGACCTCTGGAGAAAATTGAAAAGGACAGAAAAAAAATACACTGTTTTCTTGGCAATATATTACACATACATAGAAACTGACCATATATTGGGGCATAAAAACTTCACACTCAAATGCAGAAAGGCAGAAATAGTAAATGCTTCCTTTTTACAATGCATTAAAAATTATATTCAATAAAGGGCCAGGGACAGATAGACTAAAACCCAATTGGAAATTAAATAATCTAATTTTGAAGAATGAGTGGGCAAACAACAAATCACAGAAAGAACCCATCATTTTATTCAAGATAATGACAATAATGACACAACATACCAAAACCTATGGGATGAAGCCAAAGCAGTTCTTAGGGGAAATTAAACCAGTATTTCTGATAAAGTTCTCATTTCAAAAATACATGAAGAACAGTGTCACATTTATAAGAATTCAAGTCATTCCCCAATTGATAAATGGTCAAAGGATATGAACAATTTTTAAATGATAAAATTAATGACATCTATAGTCATATGAAAAAATGCTCTAAATCACTATTGATTAGAGAAATGCAAATTAAATCAACTCTGAGATACCACTTCAAACCTCTCCAATTGACTAAGATGACAAGAAAAAATAATGATTAATGTTGGAGGGGACACTAATTCATTGTTGGTAGAGTTGTGAAATGATCCAACAATTCTAGAGTACAATCTGGAACTATAGCCACAAAACTGTGCATACCATTTGACCCAGCGGTGCCATTACTGGGTCTGTATCCCAAGGAAATCATAAAGGAGGCAAAAGGAGTCACATGTGCAAAAATATTTGTAGCAATTCTTTTTGTGGTAGCAAAGAATTGAAAAATAAGTCAACACCCATCAATTGGGGAATGGCTGAACAAGCTGTTGTACATGAAAATAAAAGAATAGCATTGTTCTATAAAAAATGATGAACAAACTGATTGTAGAAAGACCTGGAAAGATTTACACAAACTGATGCTAAGTGAAACAAGCAGAACCAGCAATACATTGTGCACAATAACAAAAAGAATTTGCGAAGCTCAACTATGAAAGACTTGGTTCTTCTTAGTGGTTCAGTGATCCAAAACAATCCCAATACACTTTGGACAGAAAATGCCATTTGCGTCCAGAAAATGAATTAAGGAGACTGAATGTAAATCAACACATGTGATGTTCACTTCTTTTTTCTGTTTTTTTTTTTTTTAATCTCTCCCATGGGTTTTCCCTTTTGCTCTAATTTTTCTCTTCTAACAGGATTCATAAAGCAATGTGCATTAAAATAAACAAATAAAAATAAAAAAAGCATTTTGATGTTCATCAACTAGAACAGTGTTTTATATCATATTATACATATATACTTATTTGTAAATATATGTATATATATATATTTATATCATATTTACTATGTCCTCAATAAATGCTTATTGAATTGGATTGGATCAGGAAAAAAGGCTGTCTTGGAAGTATTCAAAAAGGATCTTAAAAGAGAAATAGAAGAACAATAGGGAAAAGAAATGAGAGCATTAAAGGAAAATTTTGAAAGTTTTTATTTTATTTTTTTTGGAAAGCCAACACCTTGAGAAAAGGAGGCAAACAAATTAACTAAAGAAAACAACTTCTTAAAAAAATAAAAGCACAATATAAATTTAAATTTAAATGAGAAACAGAAAAAATATACTGAAAAAAACTTCTTAAAAATAAAATTGGCAAAATGAAAAAAATATTCAACAAACAAACAAACAAGAACTCCTTTAAAAATACAATTGGCCAAATGCAAAAGGAGGTAAAAAAGCTAACTGATAAAAATAATTCATTAAAATTAGAATTAGATCTGTGGAGAATAAAGGAATTTATGGCCACAGAAGAACTAGAGAACATTATTAAATGAAAATGTATGGTTTTGATTACATTAAATTAAAACTTATTTGTACTAATAAAACAAGTGCAGCCAAAATTAGAAGGGAAGCAGAAAGTTGGGGGAAATGTTTTACATTCAGGATTTTTGATAAAGCCTCATTTCTAAAATATAAAGAGAATTGACTGAAATTTATAAGAATGTAAATAATTCTCCAATTGATAGTCAAAGGATATGAACAGACAACTTTCAAGTGATTAAATTAAAGCCATTTCTTATCATATGAAAAAATTTCCTAATCACTATGGATTAGAGAAAAGCAAATTAATTAAGGCAATTCTGAGTTATAAATTCACACCTTTTATATTGGATAAAATGATAGGAAAATATAATGATAAATGATGGAAGGAATGTGGGAAAACTGGAATACTAATGCTTTGTTGGTAGAGTTGGGAATTGATCCAACCATGCTGTAGAACAATTTGGAACTGTACCCAAAGGACTATCAAACTGTGCATGCCCTCTGATCCAGCAGTTTCTCTACTGGGCTTATATCCCAAAGATATCCTAAAAGAAGGAAGAGGACCAACATGTGCAAAAATGTTTGTAGAAGCTCTTTTTATAGTGGCAAGGAACTGGAAACTAAATGACTACCCATCAATTGAGGAATGGTTGAATAAGTTATGATATATGAAGGTAACGAATAAATATTAATGTTCTATAAGGAATGACAAGAAGGCTGATTTCAGAAAAGATTGGAAAGACTTACACGAACTGATGCTAAGTAGTGAGTAGAACCAAGAGAACATTGCACACAACAACAACAAAGTTATGTGATGATCAATTCTGATGGAAGTGGCTCTTTTCAATGATGAGATTCAAGGCAATTCCAATAGACTTGTGATGGAAAGAGTCATCAGCATCTAGATAGAGAATTATGGATAGTGAATATGGATCAGAGTATAGTATTTTCATCTTATTTTTTATGTTTTTGTTTGCTTCTTTCTAGTGTTTTTTTTCTTTCACATTTTGACCTGATTTTTCTTGTGCAGTGTGATAAATACAGAAATATGTTTAGAAGAATTACACATATTTAACCTATAGTGGATTGCTTGCTGTGTATGGGAGGGGAAAGGAAGAGAGGTAGAAAAAAAGTTGAAACACAAGGTTTTGCAGAGGTGAAAACTCTCTTTGCATGCATTTGCATGTATTTGCAAAATTTGCAAAATATTTAGAAAATAAAAATTAGGATTGGGCAAATGGAAGTAAATGACTCAATGAGAAATGAAGAATCAGTCAAAGTTTTACAAAAAAAGAAAAAAAAATAGAAGAAAATGTAAAATACCTCATCGGAAAAACAACTGACCTGGAAAATAAGTCCAGGAGAGATAATCTAAGAATTACTGGACTACTTGAAAATCACGTTGAAAAAAAAGAGCCTAACCAACATCTTTCAAGAAATAATCAGGAAAAGCTGACCTGATATCCTAGTTCCAGTGTGTAAAATAGTCATTGAAAGAATCCATTAATCAACTTCTGAAAGTGATTCTAAAATAAAAACTTCAAGGAATGTTGTAGCTACATTCCAGAATTATCAGATCAAGGAGAAAATACTGTAAACAGTTAGAAAGAATTCAAATATTGAGGAACCATAATCAGAATTTTAGGTAATTACTACCAAGAAAAAATGTTTTGCATGTTGCCAATTTTATTTTGTATACTCCATTTTATGGGTTATTTCACGGTTTCTATGTTAGGAAAAGTGCATGTTGTCAGAATTAGTATTTTGTTATAAAGAATTATTTGTAGAAAAGTGAATTTTCAGGAATATATAATGAAAGATTACAGTTTCTAGCGGCTATGAGAACTAAACTCAACATATAAACACATTTTTTGCTTTTATGCCATTTTCTAGGAGTGTTACTCCCAGGAAAGTTGAAGATAGAACCACTCTTGTGGTTCCACTTTATTGATCAGAATTCTAAAGTCCTTTAAAGGTGTATGCCTTTACAATATTGCCATATTATAAATTATTCTCCTGGTTCTGCTCACTTCTCCCTATATTAGTCCATAAAAATCTTCTCAGATTTCTCTGAAACCATTCTTAGAATAATTTCTTTACAAAAGAATCAGATAATCACTCCTTTAAAATATAACCACAATAATAATTGAATCAGTCAACAAACCTTTATTAAACACTCATTCTGTACAGAACTGTGTGGTAAGCCTTTGGGTAGATGTAGAGTGACAGCTTGGTTTTGCAGAAAAGCCAGGAACTTTGGTAACTGAGTAGATATATCTAAGAAAGAATGGAATAGCAACTAGGAGGCTGGAGGGGAATAATCTTGGTTCCCCATTTAGAGTTGCTTTCATAGTAATTGTATAAATTGTTCTCTTTCCATTTATTTCAGTCTGCATCAGCCCCTCTAAAAATTACCATTTCCCTTTAATAATTAAAAATAAGGGAAAGAAAGCATACTAAATTTACAGTCAGGAGATCTGGTTCAGCCAATACAATATTTCTTGCATCCCTTTTCTTTTCTCTCTTCACAAAGACTATCACTCTAATTTAGGTACTCATCATCTCTTACCTAGTCCTAGACTATTAAATAAATAGCCTTCTATAGTAATTGCTTTCTTTTTCTCCAATCTCTCTCAATTTCCATTTGTCCTCCACACAGCTGCTAAAATGACATGACCAAAGTATAGTTCTGACCACATTCTCCTGTTCAAGAAATTTTGACAGATTCCTCTTGTCTCTGAAATAAAAAACAGACTCCATTATTTAGTACAATTTGAATCCAGACTCCCTTTCTATTCTTATTGAATACTCTTTCCTTTTATATACTCTCAACTTATCCAAGCAAGTTTACTTACTGTTCATCACACATATTATATTCCCCATCTTTATTCCTTTGCATTGGTGGTCTCCAATGACTGAAATGTCCTCCACTGTTGCTTCTGTCTCTCAGAATCTCTAACTTCCTTCCTTCAAGGTTCAGCACAAAGATTACTTTTTAACATAAAGCCTTTCTTTCCTGATGCTCCTAGCACCTAATGCCTCTCCCCCTCATTTCTTTATATTTACTTTCTGTATACTCTTATATATTCATTTATGTATAAGGTGGGTTTTTTGTGTAATAGAAGTTCCTTGATAGCAGGGACTCTTTTGTTTTGGTCTATGGATCCCCAATCAAATTAACCTACCAACTATTTATTTCTGAAATATGACATTCTATCATCCACCTCCATGCCTCTGCACAGGCTCTCCCTCCATACCTGGAATGCTCTTGGTCCCGACTTACACATTCTAGAACCCCTAGTTTTTTTCAAGGCTCATCTTCTAGTTGTTAACATTCCTTTTTCCTTTGACTTGTCAGAAATAATTTTGTATTTGCTTGTCCAGGTTTATGCTTGTTTGTTTGTTTGTTTTCCTCCATGGGAGGAAAAAAAAAGAAAAATAAGACAGGGTGTATTGTTTTATCTTTGTATCCCTAGTACATAGATAATAGGGCTTAATTAATGTTTATTGAGTGAATGAATGAGAACTTATTCCGTGGTGTAGTTACAATTTTGTGTTACAAATATAATCCTCAGTTGTTTTGGTTAGCTTAATGAGTGAAGAGAACTTTGGGATTAAGGATAACCTCAGCACTTCGTTCTCTACAACACATCTGTAAATTTTCATTCGTTTGTTGTTATTATTTTCACTCAAGGCACTGAAAGGAGTTTATAGAATTCAATATCGTCAACAGGAACATACACCAGTTACAGGAGTTGCAATAAATTTCCTAACTCTAAATCAAATAGTTGTCAGGGACAATGGATTTTAAATCAGTTCCAGACATATGAAGTTCAAAGACATCAGTCCCAGACATCTTCTAGGTTCCACTGGCTGCAGATTTTGGCTATGCAACAAGAGAACTCCAGCTCTCCCTGTCAGGGAGAGGCTTTTCAGCCACCACACTTAACTTCCAAGAAAGATTGATAGCTGAAATTCACTTTAGGGTAAGGGAAAACAGCTTGATATACTAAGATGAACAGTGATATGATACCAATAGAAAGATGTTGTACCCAGAATAGAGATGGCACACCAAATCCCAGCAGAGGGCGGCATGATAACATTAACAGTTCTGTAGCATTAGACATGAGTCCCTCTGTATCAATGTATATACTCCCTCTACATGTGGCCACATTGATCTTTGAAATGTGCCCTTTTGTGTATGTTTTCTAAATACTTGTATTCCCTACTACTGAAACAGTAAACTGTGGGGAAATGTACCCAATGTGTTCACAAGGTGGAGGGGGAAGTTTTTCTTATCACTTTATTTGTTATGATATTTGATTAAATGTAATTTCATTTTAACTAATAAGATCTTTGGTTTTTTGATGGAGGCCCATGAATTGATACACTGAATGCTTAAACATAGTCACTTTTTTGGTTCTAATGTGTGAAGGACTGTCCCAAGTATTAAACTAGTAAGAACTTTTTAGATGTTTAAGGAGCTAGTAGATGAGAGACCTTTAAGGAGCTAGTAGATGAGAGACCTTCACTTCAACTTGTATGAGTCATCAACTACTTTACCCATAGTAAGTACTCAGCAAATGATTAGTTGTTGAATGGAGGGTTTAAGTTTTTTTATTGAATTATTTATTACATTCCTGCATGCGCGCGCATGTGTGTGTGTGTGTGTGTGTGTGGGTGTATTTTTATGTGTTTGTTTCCACTCTCTAGGCTACAGGTACACTGGTAATATCACCCCATTCAATTGAATATTTCACAACCTCTTCAGATAGAATATAAACTATAGAATGTAAGATATGCAAAGTCTCTTAGAATATTGAAGTTCAGAATTGGTAGGGTTCTTAGAACATAGGATGCTCAAGCTAAAAGGAACCTTTAGGACATGGAACATAGAATACCAATGGCGGAAGGAACTTTAGAAAACATCTAAACCAAAATTCATATTATATAGCAAAGGAAATTGAGACTTAGCAAGGATTCTCAACTCTAAAATGGAAAATACTCAAATGGTAAAATCTGTTATCTTTTCTTTAGTGAATTTTATGAATCCTTGAACCTTAGAATACTAGAGTTGGAAGGCACTTCAGAGGACTTGTAATCTAATCCAAACCTATGCAGTAATTCTCTTTATAACCCACTAAATGGTCATCCAACTTCTACATTGAGCATCCCTACTGATAGAAAGCTTACTCCCAGTTCTTCTAAAAGATAGTCCCTCTCAATATTTTGATTTTCCTTCTCTAGAAGCTATACAGCTTGCCATTACCTTTCCCAAAATATGATGTGAGAACTGAGCACAGTGATCCAGATATCATCTGGGCTGTGTGACTATTATTTCTTTATTCCTATTAGCTCTCTTATTTTCTGTGTCACAAGTGAGTGAGATTAAGTTGGTGGTCCACTTAGTCCCAAAAATGATAAGGGAGAACATTCCTCCAATGAAGAGGAAATTAGAATAATAATTAGGAGTTACTTTGCCCAACTTTATGCCAATAAATTCGATAATCTAAATGAAATGGAGGAATATCTACAAAAATATAGATTGCCCAGGTTAACAGAAGAGGAAATAAATTATTTAAATAGCCCTATTTCAGAAAAAGAAATAGAACAAGCTATTAATCAACTCCCTAAGAAAAAATCTCCAGGGCCAGATGGTTTTACATGTGAATTCTACCAAACATTCAAAGAATAATTAATTCCAATACTATATAACCGATTTGAAAAAATAGGGACAGAAGGTATACTACCAAATTCCTTCTATGATACAGATATGGTGCTGATAGCTAAACCAGGTAGGGTGAAAACAGAGAAAGAAAACTATAGACCCATTTCCCTAATGAATATTGATGCAAAAATTTTAAATAAGATTTTAGCAACAAGATTACAGAAAGTTATCTCCAGGATAATACATCTTGACCAAGTAGGATTTATAGCAGGAATGCAGGGCTGGTTCAATATCAAAAAAACTATCAGCATAATCAATTATATCAATAACCAAGCTAACAAAAACCATATGATTATTTCCATAGATGCAGAAAAAGCATTCGATAAAATCCAACACCCATTCCTATTAAAAACACTAGAGAGTATAGGAATAAAAGGGCTTTTCCTGAAAATGATTAGTAGCATCTACTTAAAACCATCAGCAAGCATCATATGTAATGGAGACAAACTAGAACCATTCCCAATAAGATCAGGAGTGAAACAAGGCTGCCCACTGTCACCATTACTATTTAATATTGTATTAGAAATGTTACCTTTGGCAATAAGAGAAGAAAAAGAGATAAAAGGAATTAGAGTAGGCAATGAAGAAACCAAATTATCACTCTTTGCAGATGACATGATGGTATACTTAGAGAACCCTAGAGACTCAACTAAAAAAACTACTAGAAACAATTCACAACTTTAGTAAAGTTGCAGGATTCAAAATAAATCCACATAAATCATCAGCATTTTTATATATTACCAACAAAGTTCAGCAGCAAGAGATAGAAAAAGAAATTCCATTCAGAATAACGGATGATAGCATAAAATATTTGGGAATCTATCTGCCAAGAAAATGTCAGAAACTATATGAATTAAACTACAAAACACTTTCCACACAAATAAAATCAGACCTAGTCAATTGGAAAAACATTAAGTGCTCATGGGTAGGCAGAGCAAATATAATAAAAATGACAATACTACCCAAACTAATTTACTTATTTAGTGCCATACCAATCAAACTCCCAATAAATTATTTTACAGATCTAGAAAAAATAGTAGCAAAGTTCATTTGGAAGAACAAAAGGTCAAGGATTTCAAGGGAATTAATGAAAAAAAAAGACAGATGAAGGTGGCCTTGCTGTACCAGATATAAAACTATATTATAAAGCAGCAGTCATCAAAACCATTTGGTACTGGCTGAGAAATAGAGCAGTCGATCAGTGGCATAGGATAGGATATCAGGACAAGCTAGTTAATAACGTTAGCAATTTAGTGTTTGATAAACCCAAAAACCCCAGCTTTTGGGATAAGTACTCACTATTCAGCAAAAACTGCTGGGATAATTGGAAACTAGTGTGGAAGAAATTAAGGCTGGACCCACACCTAACACCACACACCAAGATAAGATCTAAATGGGTTCATGGTCTAGATATAAAGAGTGATGTTATAACCAAATTAGAGGAACATGAGATAGTTTACCTCTCAAACCTGTGGAGATGGAATAAATTTATGTCCAGGGAAGATCTGGAACTTTTAATTGAACACCAGATAGATAATTTTGATTATATTAAGTTAAAAAGTTTCTGTACTAACAAAACTAATGCAGACAAGATTAGGAGGGAAGCATCAAATTGGGAAATCATCTTTACATATAAGGGTTCTGATAAAGGTCTCATCTCTAAGATATATAGAGAATTGTCTCACATTTATAAAAATTCAAGCCATTCTCCAATTGATAAACGGTCAAAGGATATGAACAGACAATTTTCAGAGGATGAAATTAAAACTATTTATAATCATATGAAAAGGTGCTCCAAATCACTATTGATCAGAGAAATGCAAATTAAGACAACTCTGAGGTACCACTACACACCTGTCAGATTGGCTAAAATGACAGGAAAAGATAACGATGAATGTTGGAGGGGATGTGGGAAGACTGGGACACTGATGCATTGTTGGTGGAGCTGTGAACGGATCCAACCATTCTGGAGAGCAATTTGGAGCTATGCTCAAAAAGTTATCAAACTGTGCATACCCTTTGACCCAGCAGTGTTTCTATTGGGATTATATCCCAAAGAAATCACAAAAGAAGGAAAGGGCCCCACATGTGCAAGAATGTTTTGTGGCAGCTCTTTTTGTGGTGGCTAGAAACTGGAA
This sequence comes from Myrmecobius fasciatus, assembly GCA_023553655.1. Lineage (NCBI taxonomy): Eukaryota > Metazoa > Chordata > Mammalia > Dasyuromorphia > Myrmecobiidae > Myrmecobius > Myrmecobius fasciatus. The sequence continues at coordinate 12,731 of JAJPUD010004313.1, forward strand.
ACTGAGTAGATGCCCATCAATTGAAGAGTGGCTGAATAAATTATGGTATATGAATGTCATGGAATATTATTGTTCTGTAAGAAACGACCAACAGGGCGATTTCAGAGAGGCCTGGAGAGACTTGCATGAACTGATGCTGAGTGAGATGAGCAGAACCAGGAGATCATTGTACACGGCAACAACAGTACTATATGAGCATCAATTCTGATGGACATGGCTCCCTTCAACAATGAAATGCTTCAAACCAATTACAATTGTTCAGTGAAGAAGGCCATATACACCCAGAGAGAGGGATGTGAAATGTGGACCACAACATAACATTTTCATGTTCTCTATTGATGTTTGCTTGCATTGTATTTCCTTTATCGGATTATTCTCTCTTATAGAAACGATTTCTCCTGAACAAAACTATGATGTGTGGCAATAACTATACATATATTCTATTTAAGTATTCTAACATAATTATCATGTAGTGGATATCCTGCTATCTAGGGGAGGGGTGGGGAGTAGGGGGGAAAATTTGTAACAGAAAGCTTTGTAAGGGTTAATGTTTAGGAATTACCCATACATATGTTTTGCAAATAAAAAGTATTAATAATAAAAAAATAAAATAAAATAAAATAAAAATAATTAAAAAATAATTTAAAAAAAGTTGGTGGTCCACTAAAACTTTAGATCTTTTTCAGAAGAATTTCTGTTAAACTATGCTCATGTACTTTTTGAACTCTCTCCTCGTGTACTTTTTGAACATTTATATCTCCTAGCACTAGCCTGGCTTTCTCCTTTGAATACTTTCTCATGTATCATAATTATTTGAATTCCTGTCTCTCCTCCCCATTACATTAAAAGTTTCTTGAGAACAGCATCTGTGTCATATCTATTCTTATAGCCCTAGCACTAAGCACAGGGCTGCTCACCTGGTAGGTATAAGGCCTTGGAACTGTGATTTAAGTAGCATAGGCGAAAAACTCCTTTTATCACTATAAGTGGGTAACTTCTTTGCAACTTATAATCGTGGAGAGTTACCAGTTAACTGGGAAGTTAAGTGACTGTCTAGGGTCACGTAAGAAATATGTGAAGGTGTGACTTGAACCCATTTCTTCCTGGTTCTGTGGCCAATTCTGTAGCCACCACATCATGCTACTTCTCAGTAGACACTTAATAAATAAAAAGTTTACTTTATTGGCTACTTCTGAATCTCCTCTTCCTTATCTGCAAAATGGGAACAATAGTACTTGTCTTATCTTTCTGATAGTAGTGTTAGAAAAGGGCTCTAAAAATGTAGGTCATTAGGATCATTGTTCCTCCACTGCTGTCCTTGTCTGATTTTTCACCATGATGTGAAGGTGGTCCTGGGCTATGACGATATAGTACAAGCTTCAGCATATTTCCCTAAACCACAAAGCTTTTCAATACAACCTCAGTGATATAGTCTGTTGTCTGAAGAAGACTCAAAACTGGAAAACTGGCCATTATGCATGGGAGCTTTTGAGCTACAGCAATTCATCCAGGCTCTCTGTGCCCTAGAGAATGGCACTGCGCAGATAAAACTACCATTCCTGGAGCAGAGATGTACAAGGGGGAAGCTTAAAAGTGGCTAATTTTGGAAAATAGGGGATAGGAATATTTGCGGCTTCCTTTTTGTCTCCCTTGTATTTTGTGTTAGCCAATGTCCTCTAAAATAGTCTTTGTTTTATGAGCTTTTATTATCTTTCTCTCACATTGTCTCTCACAATTCAACAATTAAAAAGTAAAAAAAAAAATAAAACAAATAAGCATATTTCAGCAGAACAAATTCCTACCTTGGCTACATCCAAAAGTTTATGTCTCGGTCTATACTTGGAAGTCTCTCTGGTAGAAGATAGGCAGTACTTTCAGTATTTCAGACTCAAGCTTTTGCTTTGTATTGATCAGAGTTTTAAAGTTTTTCAAAGTTCTTTTTTCTCACATTGTTGTTATTGTAAAAATTGTTCTCTGGGGTCTGCACCCTTCTCCCTGCATCAGTTCATAGAGATCTTCCTATTTCCCTGTGAAACTCTCCATGTCATTGATCCCTAAGACTCAAGATTTCATTGTAGTACTCATATGTGATATTTTGTCCTTTGATTTTATTGGGATGTTATACATTAAATTCTGGTAGGTCAGGAAAAGACCCAGTAGAAAATAGGGCTCATGAGCCTATTAGTTGTAGATGGATCCAAACAGATCACAGGAACCTGAATCTATAAAGAACAACTCAGAAATCCCAAAATGGAATGGACTGCCTCAGGAGTTTTTTTCATTACTATGATTTTTAAAGGGATATTGAAAGAAAAAAATCCTGGCAAGTTGTAGATTGAACTAGATGACCTTGGAGAACTCATTTAATTTTGATATTCTATGAAAATTTCCAGGGCTATGCAAAGGGTTGAAATAAAATGCTTTATTTATTATTTTACTTATTATTTGTCACCTAGTTTCTAGTATTTATTTTTGTTTTATGATATTTTATTTGTTTATTTTATATTACTTATTATTTTATAATGAAATGCTAAGGGTTGAAATGAAATGTTCCAAGTCCTATACACATATAAAGTATTAATTAGATATTAATTATTTGTGGGAATATTGTGTTGTCCCACAGAACCACCAACCCATTCATGTGGGATATTGGACCCAGGAGGCTACCATGTCTGTTTGTCTCCTAAGTCACCATGGAGTCCCTTAAAGGCATTTACATCTGACAACACTCTTTCACAAGCACACTTCCCATATGGTAACCCCATTTTTCAACATCAATTATTCATAACTGAATCACAAGCTTTTAGAATTAGAAGGGACTTCAGATGTTAACTAGCTCAAATCCTTCATTTTACAGAGGAGGAAACTGAGGCCAAGGAAAACGAAACAACTCACCCCAAATGATACAATTAACATATAAGAATTTATCAGCTTCACATATTAGTTACACAAGTTATACATTGTCACTCATTCATACCTGTCTCTCTAAGTCATTTGAATGATAGTTCTCCCATCGCTAGGCCCATGTAAAGAATTATCCCAAAACATAAATAACATTTCATTACTGTGTCTAAACCAGGAGTTCTTCACCTTTTTGTTTCCTGGATTCCTGTGATAGATTGATGAGGTCAAAGGACTCCTTCTCAGAATCTGGATTAAATAAATAAGATACATGGGCTTACAACAGAAATCAATTATATTAAAATAAAGATGTAATTTTCTTTTCCCTTTCCATGTTCACAGAAATTCTGAAATCCATCCACAGACTATGGATCTCTGAGGCAAAACAAGTTAAGAACTCCTGATTTAAAAAATTCTCTAAAATGAGGGCAATCATTAGTCTCTTGTGAAGGGTAAGCACTGAAATAAGGAGGTTAACTGATATCAGGAATTGAGATTCAAGAAAGCTGGCATCTAGCCTTGGCTTTACACTAACGGGCCTTGGGTTCCTTCATCTGTATTATGAGGGTGTGGGTGGTACTAAATGCTCCCTGTGTTTTCTTCTAAATCTGATATTTCTGCTTGACATTCTACAATTTCTCTCAGCTCTGACATTCATTTTCTAATGTCCGTCCTAATTCTGACATTCATTGCTGTAGGGGGGGGGGCAGAACTTGTTCTAAGTCTACTAAGTGGGATGTCTCTTGGTGCACAGAGTGCTGGTCCTGGAATTCAGGAAGTCTCTTCAGCTCTCTCAGTCTCATTTCTCTGATCTATAAAATGGGGATAATAAGAACACCCAACTCTCAGGGTTGTTGTAAGGATCAAACAATAAGATCTGAAAAGCACTTAGCATAGTTCCTGGCATATAAGTAAGCATTTAGTAAATGCTTGTTCCCTGCTCTCTTTCCTAAAGTCCCTCCCAGCTCTGTCATTCTATGTTCTAACATTTATCTCAGTAGTAATATGCTCTGTTCTAAAGTTTCTCCCAGCTCTGATATTCTCTGTTCTCATATTCTGCCCTTCCTTGAAAGACCATTTTCAAAGGCCCAAACAAAATCCAGGCAAGCTTCTCCTGGTCTTTTGTCCTTAGCCTTTAGCCATTTCCAGTGATCACACTGGTAGCCAGATGAAGCAGTTGTAATTTACCTCCTATTTCTCTTTGGAAGAGATGGGGAGGGAATGATTACTTGGGGTAAGGTTTTTGGAAGTACTGCCACTTTCCTGCATCCATGGCAACAGAGGAAAGGGGGTACTACTTAAGTAAGATGGGCAACATTTCAAAATCTGAAAGCAAACAAACCAGAAACATTCTTTGTAGCAAATCGGGAGCTCTAATCTCTTCTCTTCCATCTTTATTTATTCTTCTATTAATTTTGTGGTTAGAACAATTCTAAATAGAAATGAAATCTCCCACACATGGCCACTCAAACTATTGTGACCTGTACTGCTTTTCCATCTGGGCTCTCAATGGTGAGCTGGAGAGATCTGACCTTCTAAATCCCTAGGAGGGGTCCCAAAGGACAGAAAAGGGAGAAAAATGGTGAAGCAGATAGAGGCAGAAGTAAGAAGGGACAGAAATTCCCTAGCCTCCCTCCTCCACAAAGCAAAGGAAAATCTAGGCAACGATGATAGGATCCCACCATCAGGCAGTGGGGTGGCCAGACTTGAGTCCAAGTTCTGTTACTTACTGGATATATGACCTTGGATGTTGGACATTTTTCTCAATATTCTTTCATTTCCTGATCTATCAAATGAGGGAAGTTGGAAGAATGATTCCGACATAATGTAAAACCGTGAGAAAAAACAGTGAATGTTTCTACATATCTCCATTCCATCTTTCAGCCAGCATAATAGATTTCAAGTTTGCTTTTTTGGTTTCTGTCCCATCCCTTCTCAACAATGACCCAATCTGACCTGATCTATATATCCCTTAACAGTGGGAGAGCACTAACACACACACACACACACACACACACACACACACACACACACACACACACAAATCCATGATGAAGAAAGTGAATAATCTGAACAGGTGGAGAGATCCAGAAGTACAAATCTGTTTAGAGAAGAAGTGGTTTCCCTATGAAAAGGGAGGATATAAACCTTGCTATATTCATCCTATCATGGAGTTTCCAAATAGAAAGGAGCAAGCCAGACTGCTGTTCTCCTTCAACCCCAATAATGTCATTGAAGAGATGCAATCTAGAGGCCTAGCTGGTCTGAACAGCAGAAAATAGATGACAGAAGATGGAAGGAGTGAAAGTGTGTGAAGAGAAAGTATAAACCTAATTTTTTCTAAGTAGATAAATCAACATTGAATTCAAAAAGAGAGTGAGAGTAGGAAAAAAAAAACAATTTTGAAGTTGATATGATTCAATGAATGCATAATATACAATGAAGAATGGGAAGTATCTAATGAAATCCCTCAATGGAAAAAATGCATTAAAAGGTTTTTAACAAAACTCAATGCCATTTCAATGGAAACCATCAAGAGGCTGGGAATAAATGGAGTTTTCCTTATCATGGTAACTGTTTTGTGAGCTGTTCAATTGATTACGTAGGTCCAATTCTCTGTGTCCCCACTTGAGGTTTTCTTGGGCAAAATACTGGACAGGTTTGCCATTTCCTTCTCTAGTTCATTTTAAAGATGAGAAAACTGAGGCAAACAGGGTTATGTGACTTGTCCAGGGTGTAGTATATTTCTGAAGCCAGATCTGGACTCCAGTCTTCCTGGCTCCAGGCCCTGGTACAGCACCACCTAGGAGCCCCTACCTGGTAAATAGAATTTATTTAAAACAAATAGCCAACATAATATGTAATTAAGAAGTGTAAGTGTCAATGATCTTGCTTCGCATAGTTCTCGAGATGCTGGCTATCGCAATGAGGTGAGAAAAAGAAATTTTAGAAATGGGTATAGACAAGGAAAACAAAAAAAACTCCTTTTGCAAGCAGTCCTTATAGAGAATCCTAGCTATCATGTAAAACCAACACAATAACTGAAACCAAGTAATGGGATAGAAAACAAACCCCCACAAAGCATCAGTCTTGACATACTTTACCATCAAAACCCAGTGGGAGCTTTTTGTATTTGCTCCAGGAGGCAACAGGGACCCACTAGAGTTTATTGAATGTGTGTGGTGGTAAGGGAGGGCAACTGTGATAGGTAGGATCTGTGCTTTAGGAAAATTACTTTGATGGCTGAATGGAGGATGGATTAGAGCAGGGAGAAACCTGAGGTTGACATCCCCTCTGCCACAATAGCTATTGCAATAGTCCAGATGTGACATGATGAGGGTTTGCAACAGGGTAGGGCTAGTATCAAAGGACAGAAAGGGGAGTTTTTGAGAAATGTTACAAAGGTGACATTGGCAGGCCTTAGCAATAGCTTAAATATGGGAGGGTGAGAGACAGGGAGGTTTCCACGATGGAACCTTCCACCAAAAACAACAGATGATATGATATATGCATGTGGAACAGCCATAGAATAAATTGACCCGAGGCTTGCCGTGAGGTGATGCAGTAGATAGAGCTTGAACTCAGAAAGTTCAAATCCAGCCTCAGGCACTTATTAGCTAGGTAACCCCAAAGTTGTGAGCCTGAAGGATGGGAGGATCATATTGTCTTCCACAGTAATAGGGAATGGAGGAGAGAGAGAGAGAGCAAGGGGAAAGATAATGAGTTTAAGGTATCTGTTGGACATTTGGTTTGAAAGGCCTGAAAGGCCTTGGGAGACGGGAGACTGAATGTCAGCAGAGAAGTTTGGGCAGGATTAGCATAGAAATGGTAATTAAATCCATGGGAGCTGATGCCATCCTCAAGTGAAGTAGTATAGTATAGTAGGCAGCTAGGAGGTACAATAGATAGAATTCGGAAGCTAGGAAAATTGAGTTTGAATTCAGCTGCATATACTTCTGAGCTGTGTAACCTCTGTTTGCCTAAGTTACCTCATCTATAAAGTGGAGATAATAATAGCACCTACTTCTTAGTTTTGCTGGGAGAATCAAATGAGATAAATATGCCTGGCACATAATAAGAGCTATATAAATGTTGGTGGCTGCTGCTGCTGCTGCTGCTGCTGCTACTACTACTACTACTACTACTACTACTACTACTACTACTACTACTGCTGCTGCTGCTGCTGCTGCTGCTGCTGCTGCTGCTGCTATTACTAGTAGCAGCAGCAAAAAGGACAAGAGCAATTGGATAGGTAGAAGGAGAACTAGGAGAAAAGAGTGTCCAAAAAGCTTAGAGAGTATCACGAAGGAGAGACGAATCCAGTGTCAGAGGCTACAGAGAGGTCAAGGAGAATGAGAACTGAGAAAAAGTCATTTGACTTAGAAACTAAGAAGCCACTGGTTATTTTGAAGAGAGAAGTTTCACTGGAATAGTGAGGTTTGGATTGCAAGGAGTTAGGAAGAGAGTCGAGAGAAAGTGGAAGCATCTATTGTTGATAACTTTTTAACCTTTTTAAAGAGTGGCAAAGGACAGAAGAGATATAAGATATAATATCTTAATAAGATTTTTCTCTTAATAATAAGATACAAATTATTGCAATGGTTTTTTTTGAGGATAGGTGCAGTAGGGTCAAATTTGTAGGCAGTAGGGAGGAGATAGTAGGAAGAGATTGAAAATATGTGAAAGAATAAAGAGAGGGGACAATTTGTTGGAGGAAATGTGGTGGAATGGGACTGCTTGTGCAGGTAGAAGCGTTACCTTTGATATGGAGTAAGGTCTCCTCATGATGTGAGACAGGTAAAGGAAATGATTATGGCAGGATATGGAATGGGGAGAAGGGGGAGTTTGAGGCAAATGGCCTTAATATTTCTGTAAAATATAGAACAAGGTTCTTAGTTGAGAGAATGGAATAGTGAGTACTATAGAATTGCCCAGCAGTAAAGAGGGATTCGATGAAGTTATGTAACATAAATTTGTAGTGGAATCAGTCAAAATGGTTGCCCAATTTTCTCTACTTTCTTTAAGAAGCTCATGTGTAGGAGGTAAAGTGGTGGCTGATGGGAGCGATACAATGCTGAGGCTTGGCAGGGTACAATTAGCAAAATGATAAGTGGTCTAGGGAATAAGGGGAAAAAGGACAGTGTGGAGTTGAATTGGCTCCTCTCAAAATGAGGAAAAGAAGAGAGTTTCTAGTAGATGGCCTGGGATGAGGGGTTGACAACTTGAAGGTCATGGAGAAAGAGTAGGATCTGGTAAGGGAAGGAAGAAGAAGGAAAAAAAAAACAATAAATTACAACGAGATAAAGGGATAAATTTTTTTTTATTAAAGCTTTTTATTTTCAAAACCTATGCAGAGATAATTTTCAACATTTACTCTTGCAAAATCTTGTGTTCTAAATTTTCCCCTTCCTTTTACCCCATCCCCTCTCCTAGATGGCAAGTAATCCAACATGTGATAAACATGTGCAATTCTTTTATACGTATTTTCACAATCATCATGCTGTACAAGAAAAATCAGATCAAAAAGGGAAAAATGAGAAAGAAAACAAAATGCAAGCAAACAACAATCCAAAGTGAAAATACTATGTTGTGATCCACACTCAGTCCTCACAGTCCCTCTCTGGGTTCAGATGGTTGTCTTCATCATGAGATCATTAGAACTAGCCTGAATCACCTCACTGTTGAAAAGAGCCACATCCATTTGAATCGATCATTGTATAATCTTACTGTTGCTATGTACAATGTTGTCCTTATTCTACTCACTTCACTTAGCATCAGTTCATGTAGGTCTCTCCAGGTCTTTCAGAGATCATCCTGCTGATTGTTTCTTATATAACAATAACATTCCATAACATCCATATACCATAATTTATTCAGTCATTCCCCAACTGATGGGCATCCATTCAATTTCCAGTTTCTTGCCACTACAAAGAGTGCTTCTACAAACATTTTTGCACACATAAGACCTTTCCCCCTTTTTATGATGTCTTTGGGATACAGGCACAGTAGAAATACTTCTGGATCAAAGAGTATGCACAGTCTGACAGCCCTTTGAGCATAGTTCTAAATTGCTCTCCAGAATGGTTGGATCAGTTCACTACTCCACCAACAATGTATTAATGTCTCAGTTTCCCCACATCCCATCCAACATCCATCATTATCTTTTCCTGTTATCTTAACCAATTTGAGAGGTGTATAGTGATATCTCAGAGTTGTTTTAATTTGCATTTCTTGGATCAATAATGATTTAGAGCAATTTTTCATATGACTATAAATTGTTTCAGTTTCTTCACCTGAAAATGGTCTTTTCATATCCTTTCACCATTTATGAATTGGAGAATGGCTTGAATTCTTATAAATTTGGGTCAGTTCTCTATTTTAGAAATGAGGCCTTTATCAGAACCCTTGGATGTAATATTTTCCCAGTTTATTGCTTCCCTTCTAATCTTGTCTGCATTGATTTTGTGTGTACAAAACCTTTTTAACTTAGTATAATTAAAATTATCCATTTTGCATTCCATAATGTCCTCTAGTTCTTATTTGGTCACAAATTCCTTCCTCCTCCACAGATCTGAAAGATAAACCATCCTATGTTCTTCTCATTTGTTTATAATAGCATTCTTTATGTCTAGATCATGAACCCATTTTGACCTTATCTTGGTATATGGTGTTAGGTGTGGGACAATGCCTAGTTTCTTCCACACTAATTTCCATTTTCCCCAGCAATTTTTGTCAAATAGCAAGTTCTTATCCCAAAATCTAGGGTCTTTGGGTTTGTCAAACATTAGATTACTATAGTCATTTACTATTGTGTTTTGTAAACCCAACCTAGTCCACTGATTGACTACTCTATTTTTTAGCCAGTACCAAATGGTTTTGATGACTGCTGCTTTATAACATAGATTTAGGTCTGATACAGCTAGGCCACTTTCACTTGCATTTTTTTCATAATTCCCTTGAAATTCTTGACTTTTTGTTCTTTCAGATGAACTTTGCTACTATTTTTTTCTAGATGTGTAAAATAATTTATTGGGAGTTTGATTGGTATGGCAATAAGTAGATTAATTTTGGTAGTGTTGTCTTTTTTATTATATTAGCTTGGTCTACCCATGAGCACTTGATATTTTCCCAATTGATTAGATCTGACTTTATTTGTGTGGAAAGTGTTTTGTAGTTGTGTTCATATAGTTCCTGACCTTGCCTTGGCAGATAGACTCCCAAATATTTCATATTAGCGACAGTTAAAATAACTTTATTTAAAGTTTAAAATAAATGGAATTTGTCTTGGTATCTCTTGTTGCTGGGCTTTGTTAGTAACATGTTAAAATGCTGATGATTTATGTGGATTTATTTTATAACCTATAACTTTGCTAAAGTTGTGAATTGTTTCTGGTAGTTTTTTAGTTGATTCTTTAGAATTCTCTAAATATACCATCATATCATCTGCAAAGAGTGATAATTTGGTTTCCTCATGACCAACTCTAATTTCTTTCATTTCTTTTTCTTCTCTTATTGATAAAGCTAGCACTTTTAATACAATATTGAATAGTAATGAAGATATTGGGCAACTTTGCTTCATCCCTCCCCCTATGCCTGATTGAAACAGATCTTTTCTGAAGTTCTTCTAAAATATCTTCTGCTGGAAATTTGTTACACTCCCAATATTTGTGTGTTCTATCACTCCAAAATCTGTTCAGAGGCTTGATCTGGTGTTCATCTGAGGGAAGCCAGGAATAACAAAGGCCTGTCTACTCTCCATCAACGTGGCTCTAGGGATAGAAGCATGGAAGTGGATCATTAATGAGTGATGGCAAGATCAAAAGTATGATCATTTTTGTGTGTAGCTCAGGTGGCGTGTAGGAAGGGCAGGTCAGAGAAAGTGAGGAAGTTGAGGGACTGAGCAGTATGGTTGCTGGAAAGTGAGTCAATATGTCTTATATGTACAAAACGATTTATGGTGACATGGGAGAATAACTGAATAAGTCATGGTATAGAAACATAATAGGATATTATTATTCCCAAAGAAATGATGAATGCAATGGAATCATAAAACCTGAGATCACCTGAATGAATCTATGCAGACTAGGGTAAAATAGAATCAAGAGAACAATTTGTAAAATGGATATAGCAATGTAAAGCAAAATAACTTTGAATGACATAAGAACTCTGCTGAAAACAATGACAATCAGAACTCCAGAGGACTAAGGATGAAGCATTTTTTCTAACCTCCTGAGGGAAAGATGGAGTGAGACCTTCCTTTGTGTACTTTCCATCTCCTACTGAGTCTATCCTCTGAGGAAAGCCAGCAAGAGGCACTTGGTTACTTCCATCTGAGCCAACACAAGGCAACTTCTCTCTTGCTGACAACCCAGGCTCCCAAATGGGATATGGAAAACCTCAGTACAAAGAACAACCTCAGACCCTCCATCTCTTGCTGTGTCTGTTCACTGGGGGGGGGGGAAGAAGAAGAGGGACAGATGAGGGAGAGAAAGATAAAGAATTCCATCTCCTGCTATGCCTTTTTCTGCATAATCTCTACACTTTAGAGGCGAAAAGTTGTGAAGTGGGGGCTTCCATATGATGTTAAAACCATGTTCCTTATATAAATCATGTTACATTTTGTCTGGAGCCTAATTCCCAGCTTCTTTTGAGAAGGGGAGTGTCTCCTTCCACTCAGTGGTAGACTATAGGTACAGAATGAGATATACATTTTCAGCCTTGGCCAGTATAGATTTGTTTTGCTGTATTATGCTTATTTGGTACAAGAAAAAAATTTATTTTAACAAAGAACAGGGCTAACAATAAGGACATCAATGAAATATTTAAAAATACATGGAAAAATTTGCTTTTCATCAGGTGAATCAAAAAAGCAGAAATTGTAATTCTGATATAAGTATAAGCAAAAGAAAAAGTACAGCATAAAAAGGAAATTGCATTGTGTTAAAGAAAAGAGACAAAAGGGGCATCTAGGTGGCGCAGTGGATAGAGCATCAGTCCTGAAGTCAGGAGGACCTGAGTTCAAGTCTGGCCTCAGACACTTAACACTTTCTAGTTGTGTGACCCTGGACAAGTCACTTAACCCCAATTGCCTCAGTCAAAAAAAAAAAAAAAGAAAGAAAGAAAAAGAAAAAGAAAGAGACCAAAAATTGATGTTAAATTTGTATGCTTTAAATGCATCTAAATTCACAGAATAAAATTGTTAAATTATAAGAAGTGGACAATCATACAATAGGAGTAGGAGATTTTAATGCCACTCTTCCAGTTTAAAAAAAATCAAACAGAAAGGTAAGCAAAATTAAAATTTAGAATCAAATTGCTGGAGGAACTAAGCTAAAAACTAAAGGCATCTACTAAATGGGACTACTACAGAATATATTTTCAGCACTATATGCAACTTTTACAAAAAGTGACCAAGTACAAATGTAGAAAAGCTAAAATGGCAAACATTTCTTTTATAGATAACAACAGAGTAAAAATAATCATCAATTCAAAAAGTCAGCCATAAGACACAGACTCAAATGGAGACTTAGCAATGAATTCCTAAATAACAAGTGATCAAAGAACAAATCAAAGAAACAATTAGTAATTATATGAAAGAAAAGGATAATGGTAAAATAATACAACAAAATTTCTAGGATGAAACTAAATCAGTACTCAGGGGAGAAATCATATGCCTATAAATACACATTAACAAAATAGAAAAAGAAAGGATTAGTGAACTATGTATTTTTTTTTAAATTAGAAAGTCAACAAAGAAACAAAACTAAATTAAGCACAAAAGAGAGGACATTAAAAATTACAGGAGAAATCCATAAAATTGGAACAAAAACTATAGAAATGATAAATAAAAGAAAACAAAAAGCAGGTTCTTTGAAAAGACTAATACAATTGATAAATCTTAGCCAATCTGATTAAACAGAAGAGGGCATAAAATTGAATTATTTAAATAGCAAATGAACATGATAAATTACAACAAAACTGGGAAAAATAATTATCAGAACTTACTAGTAATAAAACTGAGAACACAAAACAAATTTTAAAATGCCTTCCAAAACTAACAGGAGAATAAAGAGAGATTTGAAATAATACAATCTCAGACAAAGAATTAGAACTAAATATAAAAGGGCAAAAAAAGTTTTTTGTCCTAGTGGATTTTTAATTTTCACTTTTAAAAAGCAATCACTGCCAATGCTACACAAATTATTCTCAAAAATTGAGAAATAAAGCACAGGAAGAGACTCTTTTTATGGGACAAACATAGTCCCAATTCTTAAACCAAGAAAGAATAATAGCTAAGAGAATAGAGCAATACTATTAAGATATAAAGATTTCAAAATAGTCAATAAAATCTGGTCAAATAGACAACCAACAGCAATTCATCCTAGAAATTATTCATCATGATCAAGTCCAATTTATAACAGGGATGCAAATGTAGTTCAGCAGTAGGAAAATAATCCACAGAATTAATGATACAAGAACAAAACAAAAAATTCCAAGAACACGATTATGTCAATAAATGTATAAAAAGTATTTTACAAAATGCAACACCTACTTATGCTAACAAAAAATTCTTACAAAGTATAGGCATGGAGGAATTTTGATAAAATCATAATAATATCAATCTAAAACCTAAACTAAGCGTGACATAGATACACTAGAAGCTTTTCCAATAAATATGGGAGTAAAGTAAGAAGGATTACTCTTCCTGCTTTCTTTGGGTAAAAATACAAAATAAAGAAATTACTACAACAAAGATAAGTAAAAAGTGGTAAAATTATTCATATTTGCTGATGTCATGATGGTTTACTGTAAAAACTTAAGGAATCAGCAAAGATACTAAATGAAAAAAATAGCTTCATCAAAGTTATAGATTACAAAATGAACACTTCAAAATCTATATAATAAGAGCAAAATCCAAGAAGCTATTTAAAAAAGGGAAATTCCATTCCAACTAATGAAAAATGCACCAAAACATGATACTGATATAGATTCAAATACAAAATACTTTTTAAAGAATAAAAAAAACTTTTTTTTCTGAAGCAATTGGGGTTAAGTGACTTGCCCAGGGTCACACAGCCAGGAAATGTTAAGTGTCTGAGGCCAGATTTGAACTTAAGTCCTCCTGATTTCAGGCTAATACTCTATCCACTACACCTACTAGCTTCCCCAACAAAATGTTTTTAAAAAACTAAAGAACATTTCAAATAGTGGGGAAAAAAGTCAGTGTACTTGGCTAGGCAATGCCAATATAATAAAAATTGCAATATTAGCAAAGTCAATTTAGAGCTTTAATGATATAACAATTAAATTATTAAAGGGATCCTTTACAGAACTTAATAAAATAATAATAAAACTTAGTTGAAAAAGGAAAAGATTTAATTATCAAGGAAAATAATAAAAAAGTAGTAAAATTGGGGAACAGTGCTACTAAGTCTCAAACTATATCATAAAACAGCAGACATTAAAGCCATCTGGGATTAGTTAACAAAGATATAGATTAATTCAACCAACTTGACATAGAAGAATCAGAAACAATGAAACTTAATAAATCAATGTTTGATTAACCAGAAAACATATTTTATGTAGGAGAAAATTGAATATTTGATTTTTAAAAGTGATGGGAAAATTGGAAAGCAATATGATAGAAATTAAGCTCAGACATTTTATACCATATTTTACAATGCATTCTAAATTAATATGGGACAATATTAAAGATCATGCCATTAAAAAAACTGAAGAGAAGCAGCTCATGTACCTTTCACAACTATTAGTAGGCGAGAGACACTCTTTTTTGTGTTATAATTGTTGCTAAATCATTTTAAAAATTGTTATTAATTTTAAATATTCTTTTCTTTTTAAATTTTCAGTTCCAAATTCTCTCCATCCCTCCCACCACCTGCCCCACCCACTAATAAGGCAAGCAATATGAAATCAATTGTCCCCTGTGAAACCTTGCAAAGTATATTTCTGTAGTAGCTATATTTCAAAAAAAAAGGAAAATAAAGAAAATAAGAAAATTGTACTTCTATTTGCACTCAATTTATCAGTTCTCTCTGTGGAGATGGATAGTACTTTTTCATCATGAATACTTCAAAAGTATCTTGGATCAAGGTGTTGCTCAGAGTAGCCAAGTTCATAGGTGATCATCATTACATTGCTGTGCGCAATGATCTCCCAGTTCTTCTCACTTCACTTTTAATTAGTTCATATAGGTCATGCCATGTTTTTACTGAAACCATCTCTTATTATTTCCCACAGCACAATAGTACTCCATCACTATCAAATGCCACAATTTATTCACCTGTTCCCCAATTGATAAGCATCCCCTTGATTTTCAGTTCTTTGCCCACACAAGAAGAGCTGCTGAGAATATTTTTGTACATATAAATCCTTCACCTTTTCCTTTGCTCTCTCTGGGATGCAGGCTGGTATTACCAGGTCAAAGGGTATGCACAGTTTTATAGCCCTTTGGACCTGCTTCTAAATTGTTCACTGATTGGTTGGCTGGTTGGTTGTTGTTCTCTTTATCAAAAAGAACAAAAATGACATCATGATGTTAGAGTTGAGTTACATTGTGTCCAGTTGTGGCCAATCAGAACAATATGAGCTTGGAATGCTCTGCTACAGGTTGGGCACAAACAGTCCCTATGAACATTTGGGGTGCTTCTCTAACTTTGCACATATCACGTTTCTCCTGAGTTAATTCAATTCTGTTTTGCTCATAGAGCACGACACCTTTCCTGATGAGAGTATGCCATGTTGGTCAGTCCTGTGCCAATGTCTCCCATGTCATACAATCAATTGTGAAGTTCTTAAGAGAGACTTTGAGAGTTGTCCTTGTATCACTTTTTCTGACTACCTTGGGAGTGTTTGACATGTGTGAGTTCTGCATGAAATA